>JAJOZX010003620.1:442500-445000 GCA_023014485.1 Bathynomus jamesi | reverse complement strand
TTATAGTGCCAAGTTTTAAATTGAGCAGTGCCAGGATTATCGAGTAAAATAAATGTCCCTTTCGCGTCGACTGATGGAAAAAATAGATTTTTTAGCAGTTAATCTTTAATAAGGAAGTATCTTCATATATATATATATTATATATATATATTATATATATATATATATCACTGGTGTGCAGTTAGGGTAAGCGGGGCATGCGCCGCCTACCCAGTTAAAGGTCAAATTACAAAAAGTCAGTATATTACTACAGTAATCGGAAACTAATATAAAGTTATGATGCATATATATACACACACAGTATATTATTTATATATATATATATATATATATATATATTATATATAATATATATATATATATATATATATATTTGTAGCTACCGCTTACCCTGTGGACACACTCACCGCACGCCACTGATATATATATATATATATATATATATATATATATATATATATATATATATATTGACAGAAAAAAAAATATATATATATATGGAGAGAGATAATATATATATAAATCCCATAAAATAGTACAATATTTTTAAAGGTAATAAACGATAAGATAAACCAAGTAATACTAAAATTAAAACCTAAAAATTATGACTAAAAAAGATATAAAACTAAAACACGAAATGAAACAAGTCAAAATAAAAACAACCCAAAGCTAACACAACAAAAACAAAGAAAAAAAAAACTAAAAAGTACTCGTAGTGACAATATCAACATACTGTGTGTGTCTATATATATATATGACAATGATAAGGATGATAATTATAATGACGATAATAATGTTTGTTAGCAGGAGACAGATACCCCTCCGCCGACCCGCACCTAAAACATAAAGGTACAGTATCCATCACGGTAATGAACGATACAACTAATTTGGTATGAAAGTGTTTGTCTGTATTTTCGTCTGAAATTTAGACTTTCTTATTTTTTCTGTTGTCTGTTTAGACAAACATTTTCATACCAAGAAAACCACAGTCGAGAAGACATAAATTTAGCAAGACTGATGAATAATTTGGATAGTTATTATTAATTCACACTAAATATTTTAAAATTTGAAAGTAAATTAAAATTTAAAATTTAAAAGTAAATTTAAAATTTATAATTTGAAAGTAAATTTAAAATTTATAATTTGAAAGTAAATTTAAAATTTAAAATTTGAAAGTAAATTTAAAATTTAAAATTAAGTACCGAAATGTCTGTAAAATAACCTCTATTCTATTAATGAATAACCATAATCGATAACTTTTTGATCCAAGTCCATCAAGTGACCAACCGCAGCGCGTGCAAGTTTCGAGGACAGGATGAGAGCAAGCAGTAATTTTTCTCTTTCATCAAAAACTGTTAATGGGGAAGGATAAGGATGAAGGATTGTAAGGATGCTGTAATCCTCCGAAACGAGGAAAGTGTGATCAACAATCTCTCTCTCTCTCTCTCTCTCTCTCTCTCTCTCTCTCTCTCTCTCCATATATATATATATATATATATATATATATATATATATATATATATACACGACAGAAAACGAAAAGGACAAAACGAATGACGAGAGGTTAAAATAATCATGAAAAATGATCATTTCCCTTTAATCCAACATGAATACATACACACATGTGATGTGTGTATGTATACATTCTGAAGCGGAAAACACTTTTTTTCTTTCGTTCTTTCTTACATTTTCTTTAGTTTCATTTTTTTTCTCATTTTTCGTCTCATTTTTTTCATTTTCTCATTTTTCTCATTTTTTCTCATTTTTTCTCATTTTGCTCATTCTTATTATTTAAGTTCACATTTCTTTTAAAAAATTACCTCTTTTATCTCTCTCTCTCTCTCTCTCTCTCTCTCTCTCTCTCTCTCTCTCTCTCTTACTCCCTCGCTTCCTCGAAAATTCCCCAATGGATTTGAGAAAAATCGCTTGTGTCGATTCTTATCGAAACATCCTTTTTTACTGATATCGAAATGCGTTTCGAAACATTTTTATCTCTATTATAAATGCCAAGTGTATGATCTTCGAAATAAGAGGATCGTTTTAGGGATTTCCTCTGAGATTTTAGTCTCTCCTTTGAGTTATTCTTTAAATAAACTACGTTCGGAGTTCGTTTTTCTTTTGGTTTTAAAGAAAAATGGCACTGACTATATATATATATGTGTGTGTGTGTGTGTATGTGTGTGTGTGTGTGTGTGTGTGTGTGTGTGTGTGTGTTTACATACACTTTTCTGTATAATTGAATTCCAACCTTGTCAAGGTATTCGGGTTGGAATATTGTGAAGTAAAATTTTTTATCTATTTTCTGAGCTTAATTTAAGTTAACAGAATCAAGTATGTAATTTAGATGCATTTTTTTACTGGATTTTATTTTTTTTTAAATTAAATTATTGACTTGGAAGGATATATATATATATATATATATATATATATATATATATATATATATATATAATTCTTTAGTCGAATAATCAGCAAAATCGGAATAAAATGAGGAATAATT
>JAJOZX010003620.1:435000-440000 GCA_023014485.1 Bathynomus jamesi | reverse complement strand
ATGTGTATGGCGTTTGGTTAAATGGTTGGTTGAATTTATAATGTATCCTATGTAATTTTGGGTTATTTGCATAATAACCTAATTGTATAACAATATTAGATTAAGAATTTTAATTTTCTTTATGCCTGATTTAATAACTTTAGGTTGTAGTTTGCCATTAATTATACATTGTGTTTGGCATATATATATATATATATATTATATATTTACTCCATCAGGATTCGAACCCATGAGTTCTCTAGTAGGAGTCGCGAGCGTTACCCCTATGCTATGATGAGATAAAAGCTAACACAAGCTGTTGTTTATTTCAGTAATGGAGGAAATACATAAGGCTTTCTTGTCCAGAGGTGTTTTACGTGTTAACCTCCCTGCATTCGAGGTAGTGGAGCTACGTCATGGCCAATGTCGTAACACCGCTTTTTATCGATCATCGAAATCAAACGACACTAGGTTTGAGTAGTCGTTAGACGGGAGACCTTCCTCTGCTTCAAAATTATATAGCGACCCGTGGTTCGGATACCACGTAAAGCTGTAGGTTCCCTCCGTTATATGACCTTAGATGTTGCAAAGGAGGCTAAACAACCCAGTCAAACAACAACAACAACAACAACTCGAAAGTAATGGTAGCATTTAACTCAAATCTCTCTGGTGTAGCAGTGGGGAACCATAAATAGAATTGTATTATATAAAATCACGTGTGGTCATGCGTGTTGTTCCATATATATATATATATTATATATATATATATATTATATATATTATATATATATATATAATATATTATATATACACTTTACTCACACTTGGGATACACCTTGTTCTCAGATTAAGTCTCAGACAGAAAGTTAAGTCTTTACTGCTTCTCCAAATCACCAGTCCGCCCATTCATCCATTCAGGGTACGAACAGCGCGTAGTATCATTGCCAAGTATATAGAGGGTCAACTTACTAAGTCGGCCTCCGTACGTAATTCATAACGTCACTGGAAGCAATAATGATTTGATTTATGTCACGGGCGCTTGTCATAAGTACTGTATATATTGTTAGGAGTCATACGAAGTTCAGTTATAGTGTGAATACATTAAACTAAACAGTGCCCGGTTAGGATACAATAGGGTAGGTTTTGTTAAATAAGTTAGGGTATAATTTTGTTTAATTACATTATTAAAAATGTTTCTGTACAAATCATTACATAATTACTAGTAACTTTACTTAGTATTAGGTGGGAAAAACTAAAGTCATGGGTGAACGAAAGGTTTGAAACTGCAAAGATTCTGACTTCTTGGTCTGGTTTGTGTAGAGCAAGATGACGTTATTTGAATGTACTTGTGACTCAAAAGAGTAAATTTGTGTTGCCTTGGGAAGGAAACACAAACTTACGGTACATCTTGCTCTAGATGAATCATGCATCAAGACTTAAAAAAACCAGGAGTGTTTGCAAATCAAACTACTGTAATGACTAATGACACAGGCACGAAAATGGTTCAAAATAGTCAATGGATTATGATAACTCGAGTCAGTGTTAAGCTTTCAGTGTTGATGAACTATGTACGGGAGACTCGTCAGTACAGTGACTTTCTATATAAGCCTATTTCGCAATGGTGCTGCGAGTTGCTCGTACCCTGAATTTGTAAACAATTCGTGTGTGTGTGTATATATATATTCTGTACTATCCCAGCTGACCTATATCCATTTCGTCAACAAGACCAAAACATCGACACTAAAAAACTAACCTAACCTAACCTAACCTAACCTAACCTTATCTAACCTATCTTAACCTAGTCTAACCTAACCCAACATAATCTAACCGAATAATAACTTGTCGATAGAATATCAAGTCGATCAGATGTCGTAAGGCCGAGCCCAGTTCGGGCGGGGCAGGGAGCCATGAAAACAAGGATGGAAGATATACCCTATGAATATGAGGTCCAAAACTCTTGAACGTGCTGCAGAAACAAATAAAGAACGTCCTGCAAACCAACCTGAATAATTTAAAAAACACTTGTACAAGTTATTGTGCAGTCTTTGACTAGCCATGCGAGAACAGGATGAGAATGGAAAATAACTCTCTCTTTCATCAAATCCGGCAAATGAGGCGAGATGTTGCAGAGAAGTCAACTATAGGTCGGTACTAAATCATCGTTCAAAGACACTTTAAGTAACATTAAGTAATATATATATATATATATAGTCAACACTAAAAATGCTATGGTGCGCGACTTTTGCGCCACCCTATATATATATATATATATATATATATATATATATATATATATATATATATATATATATGTGCTCGTATGTCAACAGACGACCATTATATAGTGCTGATATTATATACTGTACTGCATTATATACAAGATTAATGGCATAACTGGTTATGCGTACCTGGTTTTCACTTCCGTCTGAATTGTTCATTCTGAGGAAGATCAGGCTTGTCACCCCACCTTGGACCTATAACTTAACATGGAATCCGAAACATGGCCTGCAAAGGAAGTTTGAAACTACAAAATATGAGCCGGATTCGACCCACACCTTTCAGCATTGCAATTCGGAGGGTGTATACCTTGGTTTTGCTTCCGCTCGAATTGTTCATTCTGACGAAGTTCAAGCTTGTCTCCACCTTAGACCTACAGTTTAACGTGGAATCCGAACCACGCCCCACCACCAGCCCAGCGTCTTAACCACTAGGCTACCCAAGGTACCCATTTATCTACCAACCAATTTCTTTATTTTGTGGAAGGATGAACAGTTGGATTTTGCTGCGCGCCGCCTGCCGTCACCAGGTCTCGATCCCGGGGCCGATGGATTCGTACTGAGCGACGCTAACCACTATACCACCGAGGCGCATTATATATATATATATATATATATATATATATCGTAAAGAACGACGCTTGTATAGGAGATATTCCGCGCAAGACGAGAGAGAGAGAACGAAACAAATGAAAAAATGAGGTAACCACCCGGGAATCGAACCCGGGATCTTCCGATTGCCGGTCAGATGCGATACCATTACACCATGGGCCTCACTCTTCCAAATATAATGTTACGGCATGCGGGAGGTGCCCCCTTGGGGCATTGGTTTCTGCGAGTATGTAGAAGAATTACGGCATTTGGAAGAGTGAGGTCCATGGTGTAATGGTATCGCATCTGACCGGCAATCGGAAGATCCCGGGTTCGATTCCCGGGTGGTTACCTCATTTTTTCATTTGTTTCGTTCTCTCTCTCTCGTCTTGCGCGGAATATCTCCTATACAAGCGTCGTTCTTTACGTTATTTATACTGCGTGTTCTTTACAGTTGAATGTATATAATGTTACGGCATGCGGGAGGTACCCCCTTGGGGCATTGGTTTCTGCGAGTATGTAGAAGAATTACGGCATTTGGAAGAGTGAGGCCCATGGTGTAATGGTATCGCATCTGACCGGCAATCGGAAGATCCCGGGTTCGATTCCCGGGTGGTTACCTCATTTTTTTCATTTGTTTCGTTCTCTCTCTCTCGTCTTGCGCGGAATATCTCCTATACAAGCGTCGTTCTTTACGTTATTTATACTGCGTGTTCTTTGCAGTTGAATATATATATATATATATAAAGAACGACGCTTGTATAGAAGAACGTTCCGCACAAGATGAGGAGGGAGAACGAACAAATGAAAAATGAGGTAACCACCCGGGAATCGAACCCGGGATCTTCCGATTGCCGGTCAGATTCCCGGGTGGTTACCTCATTTTTCATTTGTTCGTTTCCCTCCTCATCTTGTGCGGAACGTTCTTCTATACAAGCGTCGTTCTTTACATTAATTATACTGTGTGTTGTTTGCAGTTAAAATGTATTATATATATATATATATATGGTGTGTGTGTGTTATGTATAGAAATTAATCCAAGTGTATATAAATACATATGTATGCGAAAAACTTTCCCTCTATACAAATTGAATGTTTCCCTCTGAACCTTCTGTAACGTGATAGGAATACAAGATTATCTTAAACACGTTACGATTTGAACCTTTCTTGAAAGGCGTCGAGTGATATCTGTGACAGGCACGAGATACGATGCCAGAATCTTGTATTTTGAGGCGGACGTACGATGTGAGATGTACGATGTTACGGAAAGAGGGGTTTTCAGAGGGGTTTTCAGTCTCCTTCTTTGTGCTTATGTAGGGACACACCTATCGATCAGAGATGTTCTTTGTTTCCGATCGTTCGGGGGCTTGGAGCGCGGAGGATGGGGAAATGGGGGGGGGGTGCCCTCACTGAGGGGAAGGCACGAGGGATATATTATACGTAAGTCAGAGGATAAAGAGGGAACCAACTGAGGTTTTGCCTTGTTAAGCTGCGAGGGGAGAGAACACTTTACTGGGGTTAATTATCTATGATGTACGAGATGTTTAAGCGGCTCCTTGTATTAAGTGGGGCAGAATAAGAGGTAAACTGTGTCGAAAGTATCTTTCGTTTAGAGATATTTTAGTTAAGAGTGGATGAGTACATAATGACTTATGTATATGTGCTTCACGGTGACATTACCTACTCAAGATTATTAATACAATTACTGGTTTAATTACTAATATTACTCGATTATATTTTACATACGTAACAATAATAATATTATAAAAACAATTATGTAATATCAAACAAGTATATTAATACAAGACATAGCTAATAAATACAATCAAATACATGCTTAGGCAAATTTTTTTTCTTTTCTCTAAATGACGAAGAAAATATCGTACACCAAAACCAGTAAACTATTACGCCTGATGTATCATACTCTAATTGCAATACGCTGGAGAGAATCCTTTCTAGGTCATCAAAATCTGTCGTAAGAATGAAGGATGATGTTTACCACAGGACAGAAAATTAATGCTTCTCTCTATATCCTTTTCCCTATCTTTATAATGTATAAAGATCTAGACAGCGAGGATGATTACGATGTAACACTGAAAGCCTTTGATTAATGTACAGTATATAATTTACTCGCAAATACACATCAATTATTAT
>JAJOZX010003620.1:340000-430000 GCA_023014485.1 Bathynomus jamesi | reverse complement strand
CCCTCTGAATGCATTATAGAAGAGAGTAATCCTGAGTTAAATGCATAAACCCATTTCGATATACTGTGAAAAATAGTAAACAGTTAATAATAATAATGATAATAATAATAATAATAATAATAATAATAATAATAATAATAATACGATGTTAAAGAAATTAAAGACAAAATATAGTATACACAAAGTTGATGCTTTTATTTATTTTAAACTCATTTCTCTCTCTCTCTCTCTCTCTCTCTCTCTCTCTCTCTCTCTCTCTCTCTCCATATATATATATATATATATATATATGGGATTTTAGTTAAGTTGAAATGCACTTTATTATTGCATCTTTTCGGGGAAAACAATCTAGGCCAGAAAAACCATTATTTCTGAAAAATTAGCCTGTCCAACCCGTTTGAAAGGCTGACACATTGGGCCAAATATATTTCAACAGAATTACCCAATAAAGCATCGAATAAATGCCCAGTAATTGGCATAATCACTTCGATACCCCAATTCAGTGTTAAGCGTCATACAGAAGATTTCCAAGCAAATATTATTGTTTGAATGTAAAGTTGGGTTTCCATGAGATATGGCATATCAGCACTCGGAGGATCAGGTAAACATGGCTTGTGGTTGAGCCCTGAGGCAGTTTTAGCACCTTGGACAAAAGAGGGAGGAGAGGCTCAGCAGGGATGCTTCACCACCTGTTCGTACTACAGCCCCTAAAGACCCTTTCCAGGCTTGATTCCGCCCCCAGCTTTTATCACTGATACTATCGAGTCTCTAATTGTTACATGTCTTAGAATGATCCCAATTGGAGGTGTAGAAACCCCTTCGGACGGTCGTTATATAGGGGTGTCCTTAGGCGAAGCGAGTGAAGTGGGTGGATCAGACCAGCAGGGTGCCGTTTTAACAGATAAACGACTCTCTCCTTGTAATGACCCCCAAACTCAATCTTCTCAGCTACATTTCATTGTTTTCAAGCGAATTTTTAATACATGACCGATATTGGCTCTTTTTGCGCCGATTCTTGCGTCGAAAACCGATAACCGGTACTGTAAAATCGGCCTTAATCCTAATATCGGGGGGTTGTTCGGTCACGGTACATCAAAACTAGCAAACATGACCACGAATCTAAGAGGTTAGTCCTATATATCACTATTTTTTATCTTGTTTTCCAATATACTGTAATGTACCAGTTTAGCCTTGTTCAAATACTCATTAAAACTACTAGAAAGTAGGTATACGTTTATTTATTAAGTATTTAACTATAAACTATATATATTGACTGGATATTTAATTAAGTCTTAAGTTTTCAATCATCATTAATTATAATTATCTTTAAAATTATTATTTCTTATTTTACACACACACACACACACATATATATATATATATATATATATATATATATATATATATAGGCAAAATTACAATTATTTTTTTATAATATATTATCTACCTAATGTCCGTGTCTAAAATCTCATATTATTTACATAACTGGCAACTCTTTCAAATATCATTGCAATGTCTGTCTAAAAATATAACTTTTTATTTTATATCTATTTTATTATTACCTTTTATTATTATTTTTATTATTTATTCATTATTCTACACTTTTTTCATGGACAGCAACATAGGTCAAGACTCTTAAGATATAAACATTTAATATGCCCAAAGGAAAGGTGTATATATATATATATATAATATATAATATAAAAATTTGAAGGTGAGCAAAATATTATAGTTACAGTGTAATTATATATATATATATATATATATATATATATATATATAATCACAAAAGATTCATATATAAGAATGTGTCCTTATATTTCTTTATATATGACGGAAATGATATACAGGGTATATCTTGTATATATATTTTTTAATATAATTATTACGAGTTATGAATATATATATAAATTTGAACATTTGATTCCGAACGCAGAAATTTGAACATATATGAATTTGAATATATTTAATTGCTTATAAACGACTTAAAAAATCAAGGCTCCAAACATCCTCCTTGGGGGATGACATACGGGAGGTTTTGATTGTGACGATATTCTTCTCTTCAGTAATGTCTACAAATATAAAAATATTTAAAGTAAAAGCTAATTTATGTAAAAACTGATAAAATAAATTAGTAAATTTAGTTAATTAATTAGTTTTAATTCTAAAAGAATATATTAAAATATACATTTTAAACTATGGGGGTTTATAATAGCCTGAAACTTGTATCATTATCATCATCTTTGGATTTGTTTAACCTCCTTTGTAACGACAAAGGTCATTCGACGGAGGGGACCTACAATTTTACGTGGTACCCGAACCATCTACGGGTCGTTATATCATCTAAGATCGGCTAACCTAGCTGATCTAACGGGAAACGGTGTTGCTATGTGGACACGACATATAGCTCTGAAACGACAAATTAAAGCATAATGATATGTGCTTATATACGCTAATATGAATAAGTTTTTGGTTTTCCGATATGACGATAGTGTAGGCAGTAAAGATGTGTATGACATGAACATTTTAAACCGTCTAGTTCCGTATTACACATCAAAATGGTTAAAGAAAAGTTCCTCTTATAATTAGGGTCCAAATTGGTGACCGTAAAGACACTAACAGGAGACTTATTGACTCTTCCCTTAACCTTTTATACCAAAAAGCTATACCAAAAACGGAACCTCTACGGTCATTGTTAGAGATCCTTATTACTTGAAACGTTAAAGGTACAGTAAAGTTACAGTGGGTGACTGAATTATTATTATTATTATTATTATTATTATTGTTATTATTATTATTATTAATAATAATAATAATAATAGCCCATTCAGTACGTTAATTTCACTGTTTTAAGAACGTTGATGTTTACAGTGTAAAAGGTTAGGTATGCATTTTATAGTTTTTTTAGAGTTACGATTTTACCATACATTATCATGTTATAGTGAATATGTTTTAGGACACTGTAACTTAAGCATCAAATTTTAATTTTACGATAATAGACATATTTATATATGTATCTTTCTATAGGTTTGTTTGATTATAATCTTTGGATATGTATCTTATAAACAGCACTGATGATGGGGAGAGTTATTTCAAAATGATTTTCGTAAACCAACCCTATAAACCTATAAGGTATACGATTTAAAACTCTTGACTGGGGAGTTATGAGGTCCTTTAGAAACAGAACATTAACTAGCATTGTTTATTATTAAGCCTTTTGTGGTTCGGAACTACGTAAAATTGTAGGTCCCCTCCGCCACCACGGAGGACATGCGCAATATACAATTACAAACGCAGTTAGGTAGACCAGCCATGAGTGGATCCTAGGGTCTTTGTTGGTCTGAAACATTATAACATTATAACATTATATTATAATCCTGAACATATAATATTCAGTATAATTTAAAAACATATTAAATATATAATATTTAATAAATAAATATGAATATATACATAATATTAAATATAAGTTACAGAAATATTAAGTAACAACCTTCCTTCGTAATGATTTAATCGTCTGTAGATTATATTGCTCTCAAGGACTTTTTACTCCATTGGACTGAGATTTGAGCCGAGGAAAGGTCTGCTTACAAAGTGTAGTAAACATGCTTTCACGAGGATTGAGTGTATTAAAAGCTCTGAAGCATCTATTTTTAAAAATTAGAATAGTTTTTATATCATACACTATATATATATATATATATATATATATATATATATACACGCAGAAGATTCTTTAACTTGAGGCTATTATATATATTATATTATATATATATATATATATATATATATATATATACACACACCCAAGGTTTACTTATGTCTGTATCAACACATCATCTGCGTAACATCGCAAGGGAACATATAATTTATAGTTCATATCCCAATCAAAAGACGGAACCTGTATGAAGAAGTTCTACCACCCTTACAGATTTTACTCAGTTTATCCCTTCAGGCATGGACAGAGGAGCAAACGTTATTTCCCAGAAAAGTCTCCAGTGACGTCATCAAAGGCAGAGTTTGTTTTATTTTTTCCTAAACTTTAAAGGGTTATGACGTCACATTGATTATTATTATTATACGTATTTTAATGTTTGTGTTCCAATATTTGTTATTTGTTCGTGGAAAGGTTTTGGGGGGATTTTAGGTGGGTTTTTTGGGGGTATTTGTAGACATGGTTTTCTTGATGGGTAAAGGTAATAGGGATTTCAGCTCCCCTTTCAGTTATATTTAATTATATTTAATTTTATGCTTAAACGAGTGGTAGGTTTTATATATATATATATATATGTGTGTGTGTGTGTGTGTGTGTGTGTGTGTGTGTGTGTGTGCATGATGCCCATCCCTTTGGGGTATAAGTTAATTGTTTCTTCGAATTCATACTCATTTCATTCTTCCTTTTCTGTTCTCCCTCTTCTTGAGCCCTTTTAATCTTTTACATCGTAATACAGGAGTGGTGGAATGACTGGTCTTGTTTCTAGTAAACAGAGTATTATCACCCTCCCCCTCCTCCTCCTCGACAGATGGTGCCATATCCAGCAAAACAGAAACTCTAACAATTGGCCATCATTTATGGAAAACCAATTTACTTTTCTTCTGATATATATATATATATATATATATATATATATATATATATATATTGAGAGAGAGAGAGAGAGAGAGAGAGAGAGAGCTATGCCAAATTAAAACGAGTACCCTGGAAATTTTTTATTTAAATTAAAACCATAAAGATACTTCATGCAGTTGGTGCTCATGATATAGCGCCATTTGTCGTGGTCATACTCATAGATGGACGATGAGAATAGAGTTAAAATGAAAGAAGTAAGAATCTTGAGCTTGGAAATGAGAACATTCATAAGAACATGACAACTTTTCATCAAACAAAAGAGAAATTAACAGTTAGTCAGAAAGTCCATTTGTCTTTACAGGGGGACCAAAACGAGCCTTTGCGCGTCATGCAGCTTTGGTCCAGTTCACACACAAGGAATTTATCGGTTTTTATACAATTAACAACTCAACATGTTTTGCATAAACTAGATTTCAGTGAGCTCAGTGACCGTGTGCCTCGCCGGAAGACACTGCTTACAGCCGCCAATATCGGCCATTGTAAGAGTATGAGCAGTTCTTTGAGATTTAGTAAAGACTGAGTTTCTATTCATTAAAAGGCTATACTTAATTCTGCAAAATACATAACCAATTCTTATCGAGAATCATTTCCTTTCAGTGTTTCTTCAGGGGGTATTTTTCAGTTTGGTACACCCTTAAGGGTACGTAGCATAGTAAACAATTTTGGGCCACTTATATAAGGGTAATAAATACCCTAAAACAGTTCTCTGGACACTCGTTAACAGAACTGATTCTCTCCACATGTCGTAAATGAAAATTTCAATCGGGTTAACAACAGCTGGTCAACTTGGCATAAAATTGATAAGGTATTGTAGGCTAGATTAAGTTAGGTTAAGCTAACCTATGTTAGCTTAGATTTCGCTAAATTAGGTTAGGTTAAATTAAGTTTGGTCCTACGGACCTATAACCATCGAATCAACATAACCATAACTTAACTTAACCTATCGTAACCTAGCCTATGCTACCCTACCCTACCCAAACCTAACTTAATCAAATCCACAACATATTTGTCGTTAGAATGTCAAGTCGGTAAGATGTCATAATTCCCGTCCGGACAAGGTTATTTGAAATAAAAAAAATGAAAATGAAAAAGTTTATTGGCAGACCATAATCCATCGAGTCAAAAAATGCGAAGTACTTTGGGAAACAACTGTATGAACTTCCCCTCCCCTTCCCCCCTCCCCTCCCCAAAAAGTAAAACGCGTGAACTTCAAAAGACGTTGATGATAAGTAATATAATCTACTTATCAAACTCGATAGATAACCTTGTCTAGAACCAAACTAAAATTATGAGTAAAGATCTTAAGTTACATAAAATTGTTAAATCAATGTTAACTTCAATTTTATATATTTCTTTAGTGTTCTCTTTTTTATTTGCAAGTTCTAATACACAATTTGATCTTTGGTTAGCCTTTTAAAACATTATCTCGTTGTTTATACTGAATCCCGTCTCAATCTCCAACCCCTTAAATGAGAAGTTATAATCATTATTAAACGTATATACAAATATCAAACGTTTATGATATTTTGCGAAAAACAATTAAAGCTTTTAAAAACAATTTCAAATCTTTAATTTAACAAGAATGTTCCAAAGGCGTTAAATGAACAAGATCGAATTTCATGATGTCGAAATTCGATCTTATACAAGTAGATTTTCAATGAAAATGACTAACCTAACCTAACCAGATTAACCTAACTTTACCTAGCATAACCTAACCTAGCGTAACCTAACCG
Source organism: Bathynomus jamesi (assembly GCA_023014485.1). Classification (NCBI taxonomy): domain Eukaryota; kingdom Metazoa; phylum Arthropoda; class Malacostraca; order Isopoda; family Cirolanidae; genus Bathynomus; species Bathynomus jamesi. Next base: position 423,637 of record JAJOZX010003620.1, on the reverse strand, counting down.
GGCATAATACAACCTAACCTAACCTAATTTAAACTTAATTTTTAAATATTGATTATGCATATCGACAATGTGCAGATCGACTTTGTTCCGATATCCAGAACCAATGCAAAGGAGCTTTATTCTTTATTAAATAAATACTTTTAAAACGTTACATGAACAAGATCGAATTTCATGATGTCGACATTCGATCTTATACAAGTAGATTCTCAATGAAAATGACTAACCTAACCTAACAAGATTAACCTAACTTTACCTAGCATAACCTAACCAGCGTAACCTAACCGGGCATAATACAACCTAACCTAACCTAATTTAAACTTAATTTTTAAATATCGATTATGCATATCGACATTGTGCAGATCGACTTTGTTCCAATACCCGGAACCAATGCAAAGGAGCTTTATTTTTATTAAATAAATACTTTAAAAAGAAGTAAATCATCGTAAAGATAATGTATTATTATATTATGGATACAAATTGCCTCTAAAATAAGAAAATTAAGAAAATTAGGAACAATCTTATTTCTTTTTACTTCCTCTTACGTCATAAGAGAAGAAAAATACAGAATTTATTTCGCAAATTGCTTGTGAACGAATGGGGGGAAATATGGAACATGAATCTAGGACATTTCTCGTTCGCAGTTTATATATAACAGGGTGCCCCATCGAAGGCCTTTTCCTCAGGAGTGTAACTCACTTCATATTAGCAATCGCGCGTTATTCTACCTGCAACAAAACAAAGTTCCAAAACAAAGTATCAATTTCAATATCTGTTTTAGTTCTAATGTATAACTCTCGTAAATTTAATTTAAAATAAATTTTCCTATAAGACCGGACTTATGGGACACCCTCTATATATATATATATATATATATATATATACTGTACTGTGTATATATCATCCGCTTACACGGTCAATAAATCCATACCCAAAAAAAAAACAATGATTTTTCGTGTAATGGAAGTTTTCCCCCAAACATCCAAAAATTACCCTTAATCATACTATTTTGAGCTTTTTATCTGTAAGGTTTACAATAAAATAATGAGAGGTCATCTTCCCTTCTCGGGGGTAGAAAAAAAAAAAGGGGCAAACCACCTTCTTGTTTACAAAGCAAACAGAAGCTCTTCGAACTGACCACGGACCATCACGGAGCGGCGATTTCGAATTGGATAAAGAAGAATCTGAAAATTCATCAGTTTCATACAAAGAGATTCGGTTCTCAGATTTAATTCGAGACGAGCATCGACAGTGAATTTTAGAAGTCGGAATGACGCGCGCGCATGTGTATATATATATATATATATATGTTAAACATATAAATTTCTCAGGGGACCATTCTGAGTTTGTGTATATATATATATATATATATATATTATATATATATATATAAAGAACGACGCTTTGTATAGGAGAATTATCCGCGCAAGATGAGAGCGAAAGAACGAAACAAGTGAAAAAATGAGGTAACCACCCGGGAATCGAACCCGGGATCTTCCGATTGCCGGTCAGATATGATAACCATTACACCACGGGCCTCACTCAGTCAAATGCCGTAATTCCTCTACATGCGCGCAGAAACCAATGCCCAAAGGGGCACCTCCCGCATGCCGTAACATTATATACATTATAACTGCAAACACGCAGTATAATTAACGTAAAGAACGACGCTTTGTATAGGAGAATTATCCGCGCAAGATGAGAGCGAAAGAACGAAACAAGTGAAAATCCCGGGTTCGATTCCCGGGTGGTTACCTCATTTTTTCACTTGTTTCGTTCTTTCGCTCTCATCTTGCGCGGATAATTCTCCTATACAAAGCGTCGTTCTTTACGTTAATTATACTGCGTGTTTGCAGTTATAATATATATATATATATATATATATATATATATATATATATATATATATATATATATATATATATAGCCAGGTACCTGGCTATGTGAGGTGGAGAGCGCAAGAATCCAACTCACTACTTCACCAGGCCAACTCGAGAAGAGGGGCGACAAGTTTGACCTTCGCGAAATGAGAAATCATCGCGCGAAACCTTTGTAAGGTTGTCAGGTAAGGTGTGTGTATATATATATATATATATATATATATATAATTGGTTCGCAAATAATTTTAATACATAATTATATTCAGCTATATAAGAATTTAAAAAAAAAAAAAAAGATGAAGCTCTGGAGAAATGCAGCGGGGGTCTTCCCAACCACTGATGAAATCTTTTGACAAAGGGAAAAAAAAAATTTATTCCTGAAACACTAATCGGGAATAGATTTTCAAATAATACCAGGAACCTGCCTTTGACAGGTATATAAGGTTAGATTTTAATAAATTTCAGTAATAAATTTGCATTCAAAGGAATTATTATATACAATCGCCATTTTAAATTTAAGAATATTATATCCGAGTGTGTGTGTGTGTGTGTGTGTGTATATATATAGTATTCTACATACGTTGTCTGTATTGCTTTACATTATATTCTTTGTTAAATAACATTAGTTAAATTAACCGTGATATAACACTGATTAAAACTTTATGTACACACAAACAGCAAATATTAATCAACTTATTTATATACTCGTACGTATCTACTCCCCATTTGATGAATCAAATTTACCTCTGAAAATTACATTAATCTCCCTGACTCTATCTCCGCATGCATTTAAGTACTGATAAACAATTTCTCGTGTTTGCTAAGAGAAAAGCAATTAAGCGAACCGCCTCCCGACATCTGTAACACAAACAAAAAAGAAACTGAAAGCGAAGTAGACAATGAGAGAAGATAAAGAACTCTTTCCTCTTCATCAATATCGTAAACTTAATCTGAAGTGGAAAGCAAATATTATATGTTCGTAATGCATTAAAAAAGAAGTCCTCACAGAGGATTAAGCTTAATGATAGAGTTTGAGACAAAGAAGGCACTGTTTCGTCTTCTAAATAAAGAAACGTATATAATGAGGGATGTCGATCGTGTATGTGTTAGATCGTCGTTAGACCGTCGTTGGGTTGTCATTGAGTCGCTGTTGTATCGTCGTTGGATCGTCGTTAGATTGTCTTTGTACAGTCGTTGGATTGTCGTTGGATTGTCTTTGGAGTGTCGTTGGATTGTCTTTGTACAGTCGTTGGATCGTCGTTGGATTGTCTTTGGACCGTCGTTGGATTGTCGTTGGAGTGTCTTTGGACCGCCGTTGGGGTCATCGTTTGGTCGTCGTTGGATTGTCTTTGAACAGTCGTTGGATCGACCAAAATGAACAAAGATACTGTATAGAAGAAGCGGAGAGATAATAAGAAACATATGTATGTGTAATGAGGGAACGTCCATCTTTCTCAGATAGTCGAACGTATAATAAAGGAACGTTGATCGTCGCTGTATCGTCGTTGAATCGTCATGAATTAAAAACCCTTCTGACGACACGAAGTTATACAAAAAATAATATTTGGATATATAGGTGTACATCTCTCTCTCTCTCTCTCTTCTCTCTCTCTCTCTCTCTCTCTCTCTCCCTCTCTCTCTTTATATATATAATCCAGAGACTTTATATCCAAAGACCATTGATGCAGACAGGACGAAAAGGAAGAACACATCAGAAGCCATTACTCCAACAGAAGTCTCGCCGAGTATTTATTATCTGAAGAATTGAAAGGGAAATCGAGGAAAGGCAAAGAGACACGTCTCCTTACACAAAGAAGAAAACGAAGCAAAAAAGGAGGGTTTTTTTAGGGGGGGGGGGGAGGATTGGAAATCTTTATTCGATTCATTTTGTGTCACTTGAAATAATGAAGAAGACGTGAGTCTTTTTGAAATCTCCGAGTGAATAATTGTCTTTCAGATTTTCTGTTAATACAAACGAAATAAATGCTTTTTCGCGTGTGGCTTCTTTGGTGCTTCTGTTTACGTATATGAAGACAATATGTTCTGTTATAACAATGACTTATTTTGAATACCATTTAATGATGGTCAGAGAGCAAAGAATGAAATTACGATAGAGACTATACGAAATGCAGTCAATAAAAACCCGGAATTGTTTCATTAAAAACAGTCAATAAAATCCGCGTATTTATTGACTGCACCACGTTTACCTTGGTTAACCTTGCTTCCTCCCGAATTGTTCAAGCTTGTCACTCCATCATAGACCTACAGTTTAACGTGGAATCCGAACCACGCCCCACCAGTAGCCCCAGCGTCTTAACAACTAGGCTATCCAAGGTACCCATTTATCTACCAACCAATTTTATTATTGTGCGGAAGGATGAACAGCTGGGTTTTGCTGCACTGCGCCTGCCGTCACCGGTCTCGACCCCGGGGCCAATGGAGTCGTAGTCAGTGACGCTAACCACACCACCGAGGCGCATTCGTATATATCTATACCTCGTTAACCTCGTTTAAGTTCCTTGTGTTGGTCTCTCTTCACATAAAGATTAAGCTGGTGACCCCGCCTCTAGGTCTGGCTTGGTGGAGGAGCGAGTTGCTCTCTTGCGCTCTCCACCGCACATAGCCAGGTACACCCTGCTCATCTGGTACCGTCCTGAACCAGGCATCCAGTCTTCTCTTGGAGACTTCAACTTTGACCCCGGTAACGTTTCTGAGGTCCTTTGGAAGCTGGTTAAAAAGTCTTGGCCCCCTGACAACCAACCTATTTTCCTTCAGTGTTGAGGAGGTCCCTTGTCGGGCCTTTAATTTAACACTCCACATTCTGCCTTTCCTATTTTCCAGCGTTGTTTGGGTGGTAATTGGGTTTAGTTTGAAGTTTGGTACCAGTTTTTCGATCATTTTCCAGTGTAGATTATGGTGTACTTTTCTCTCCTTCTTTCCAGGGAGTACAGATTTAGTTTACGTAGTCTTTCCCAGTAGTTGAGTTCTTTGCAGCCATCAATCTTGGCTGTGAAATGTCTCTGCGTTTCTCCTAGTTTATTAATTTCTTCCTTTTTATATGGGGACGTCAAAACTGAGCAATATTCAAGTTTTGGTATGATCAGTGTTCTCAGCAGGGGAATCATTACTGCCTTGTCCCTCCTTTTGAACGTTCTTAGTACCTGTCCCGCGACTCTTTTTGCTTTGTTTAGTGCTATCTGATTTTGTGTCTCGAATTTCGCAACATCGGTCATTATTACTGCCAAGTCAATCGCTTTCGTGCTTCTCTGAATTTCCTGTGTATCTGGAGCATAATATGCAGTCTGTTTCTACCATATCTCAAGAGCTGAAATTTCTTGGTGATAACTGTCATATTATTGTCTTCTGACCATTTGTATATTTTGTTCGTATCCCTCTGCAAGGCCTCCAAGGCCTGCTGATCTTTGTATCGTCCGCAAAGGATGTTGCTATATTTTGCTGTTTACTCCACTGTCTATGTCTGTTCTGTTAGCATGATAATGAACAGGAGTGGGGCCAGTACTGTACCTTGGGGTACTGAGCGTACTTCTGATTCTGATGATGATATCCCTTGAATTTTGACGACATGTAGACGTTCTCTGAGGAAGTTGTAGATCCACTTTCCCATTTTGCCTGTTATTCCCATGTTTCATTTTAGGTGCTATTATACCATGATCACATTTGTCAAAACTTTAGCAAAATTCGTGTATATGACATCGTAGTTTTCATTGCCTTCAAGGGCATCTAGAATATTGTTATAGTGCTCTATAAGTTGTGATAGGCATGATCTTCCTGATCGGAATCAGTGCTGATTTTCGTTGAATCTTTCCAGTGTCTCCAAGAAGTCATAGATTTTCTCTCTGACTTTTCTTTCAAATATTTTGGTGAGATGGGACGTCAATGACACTGGTCTATAGTTCTTTGCTTGAGATCTGTCCCCTCCTTTATATATAGGAACAATGTTCGCTATTTTCAAGATGCTTGGTATTTTCCCGGTGTCTAGGGATCGTCTCCATATCCAGTATAAGGGTGTAGCTATTTCATTTTTACAGTTTTTAATCAATAGTGCGTTCCATTTGTCCGGACCTGCAGCTGAATGTGATTTCATTTGTCCTATAGCTCTCGCTACATCTTCTGGGGTAAAATCAAAGTCTGTTATACATTCTCTTGTAATTTCTCTTCGAAAAATGAATCTATATCAGGTATCGCTTTGTCACTTTTTGGGGTACTGAAGACCGATTCATATATATATATATATATATATATATATATATATTATATATATATATAATATATATATATATATTATATATATATATATATACAAGCATCATAACTTTATATTAGTTTTCGAGTAATCTGACTTTTAACTGGGTAGGGGGCGCATGCCCAGCTCAGCCTGTATGTGCGCCACTGATATATATATATATATATATATATATATATATATATATATATATATATATACACGAGGGGCGGTCAGAAAATAAGTTTGCACGGCGTATAATTTCGTAACTAAAGGACCTACATTGATTATATCACTGGGCAACACGTATTTTACTGAATGATATCTGACACTTGATTCTAGGTAATTTGGGTGCGCTGAATACGAATTTCAACTCGGTTTGGCTCTATCAGGTCCTGATTCTTGTCGACAGCCTATGTGCCATTTTCCAGATTTTTCAAATTAGGACTAAAAAATTAAGTCATGTGTTAAATTTTTTTTCAAGTTTCATGAATACAAGCAGTTCAAACTACAGTAAAATTACATTATAACGATAGAAATGACTTAAAATAAAAAAACAAACAGATATGAAGCTTTCACTGTGGCAAAAATGTTCTTTTGTAAGACTTTCTAGCGTATTTGCTTGTTGATGGCAGGTCTCTTTTCAAGCACCAGCAGTAATCAGCCATCATGTGGGAATCCCAGCGGCCTTGGTACCGTTCCTCCATAATTTTGATATCTTGGTGGAATCTCTCCCCTTGTTCGTCACTTACATCACCTAAATTACTTGGAAATTGGTCAAGATGGCTATTCAAAAAATGCATTTTTATGCTCATATTGCAACCTAACTCTTTGTAGTCCCTTAAAAGTTTTTTTACGATTTCTTCGTAGTTATCTGCCCTATAATTGCCTAAAAGTTTTCTATCAAGTCCACGAATGAGAACCAGCCATTTTTTTTCGCGTTCATTCATGACATTAGGAAAATTGCTGTCTTTAATCATTGTTCTTATTTGTGGACCGTCGAAAATTCCCGCCTTGATTTTTTCATAACTTAAACTTGGAAATTTTGAAGTTATGTATTTGAAACACTCGCCGTTCGTATCTAAAGCTTTTACATATTGTTTAATGAGGCCTAGTTTTATATGCAGAGGAGGAAATATGATTTTATCTCTGCTCACTAAAGGTGGATTAATTACGTTTTTTTCTCTGACAGTAAGTGATGTTCGTGCTGGCCAGATTTGTTTGAAATAATGTTCTTCCTTGGCTCTGCTGTCCCATAAGCAAAGGAAGCAGGGATATTTAGTATACCCTCCTTGTTGTCCTAGCAGAAAATTAACCATTTTTAAGTCAACACATATGATCCACTCGTGCTCCCTATATTTGATAAGATTTAAACCTTTTCTATATGTTCATACTTTTCTTTTAATTTTGTTGAGTGCCCAATCGGTATCGAGCCGTATAGATTGCCATTATGCAACAACACACACTTAAGACTTCTTTTCGAACTGTCTAAAAACAAGCGCCAATCATTTGCATCGTAAGACTCAACCCCCATCTTCTTTAACAAACCAACTATGTCGCAGCAATATACTAAACTATCCTCTGTTCTAAAATATTTAACAAGTTCTTCTTCTCTTTTTCTGTAAAATGAAATGTATGTGTTTGAAGTAAGCAAGTTTTTCTCTTTAAGTCTTGAAGCTAAAATTTCCGCAGCCTTTTTTGGCAAATTTAGATCCCTTACAAGATCATTCAACTCGGCCTGGTTAAACTTTTGCGGATCGTTTTGACTTTCAAATACGCTGGGGTCAAAATCGGTGTCTGACTCCTCAAAGTGCATAACAATATTTTCAGGAACATCTTCAACTAATTCTTGAGTTGGCAGACCCTTAAATTTTGGAATGGGGATCTCATTTGAATGTAGCACAGGTCGTATCGCGGTGTCGAAATTTGGGTACTCGATACAATGTTTATTTTTCTTAGTGAAGCCCGAAGTCTTGACAAAGCAAAGGTAGCAATCGGTCTCGTGGTTAGTAGGCTCTCGCCACACCTGATATGGAAAAAAATTGTAAAGCGTTAACAAAAGCGACGAGAGACTTGTTTTTATGAATTTTATCAAAAGTTATCACCCAAACATTTAACATTTCTATGTGTTTCAACCTTATGCAATATTTGAGATTCTTATAAACATTTTCTGTAAATTTTTGTTTATGTACCTAAGTTACAATTACATTTAGGTAAGTTACAGTATACTAGTGATTAAATTACGTAGTTTTATGAAATCATAAACTTACCATCGGAACTCCAAAAGGTATTTTTGAATCCGAACCCTTCGTCCAATGTCGCAGTCTTTCAATGCATATAGTGCAGGCTTTATGTGGAGCCCACGATTTATCTTGGTCCCCCAGTTTTATGCCAAAATAAGCTAAGTAAGCTCTTTTTACGAAGTCAGTTATATTTGCTCGTTGATGTGGAAGTGTAAAATTTCCACTATATAACAGAAGGAATCAGGGTTGTTTTGCATTTGAACTTTCTAGTGCTTGATGACATATTGCTTGATTGTTCTGCCAATTTGTAAAGGTATTTAAAGCCCTTAATTCATATAAATTTAAGAAAATCTGAAATATAAACACAAAAATTAGTTTAAATAGGTACTTATTATGAAATAGGTACTTACAATCTATGAAATTAAACTAGAAACACGGATGAGTAGGTACAATATAAATTACGTCTAATTAAATCAACTATATTAAATCACGATGACAAAATTACTCACTAAATCATATGCCAATTCAAAATTATGTTAATGCCCAAACTTAATTAACTAACTCAACTGACTGACTGACTGACTGACTGATTGAATTGACTGATTAACTCTGGAAACGAGTCGCTTTTATATATTTTAGTTGTCCCTCTAGAATACTCTACAGAGAACAGGAACGCTCGAGAAAATTTTAGAATTCTATGATATTTTTAGCTTAATTTACTAATATTAAAATGGGTTAAAAATGACAAAATTAAAAATATTTTTAGGGTGTTACATATAAAAATATACATAATACAACAATACCATAACAATAGGTACAAATACCTAGATAAAAACCTAGTTGCATAATGTGTAACTGCAAAAAGACTTAGCGAGTATTGAGAAAAAAACCTTTTTATGAATACGACGAAAGAGGAGGGGTGTTGAGCAAAATCAGGACCTGATAGAGCAAAACCGAGTAAAAATTCGTGCTCAGCGCACCCAAATTACCTAGAACTAACTGTCAAATCTAATTCAATAGACAAAAATTTGAAATTTGTTCCCCAGTGTTATGTTTGTATCAGGTGAATTCGTTAATCATTGTTGGCAACACTGCAAGTCGATTCGTTTGCCATCTACCGTACATTGGTTATATGAGTCAGTTGAACATGGCGGCTTGACTGGATCGGTGCCCTGTCATTTCTGCAACGATATTCCAAGTCTGTCAGTGGTCTCAAGAATTTCTCGAGCGCATTGTCACAGGAGATGAGACATGGATTCATCACCATACTCTGGAAACAAAACGTGCCAACATGGAATGGAAACACCCTGGGTCCCCGCGACCAAAGAAGTTCAAGATTGTGAGGTCCGCTGGCAAAGTGATAGTTACCATGTTTTGGGACCACAAAGGAGTTTTGCTCGCAGACTTCATGCAAAAAGGCACAACAATCAATGCAGTTGCATATTGTTCAACACCGAATCGACGTGCAGTGTTGCCAACAATGATTAACGAATTCACTTGATACAGTGCGTTCGAAAAGTCTCTCCGCAGTCAACGTGCTTGTTATCAAAAGTGTTTGACAACAAGTGTAGACGAGTTGCTCTGTGCCTGCAAAATGGTGGAAAACACTTTCAACACATGCTGTAAAATCAAAAGGTTATGTAATAAAATCACTAAATCATGGTTGAATGAAAACATTGAAGTTTTTCAATTTCCTATACGTTTAACATAGCACTGCGGAGAGACTTTTCGAACGCACTGTACAAACATAATCAATGTAGGTCCCTTAGTTACGAAATTATACGCCGTATAAACTTATTTTCTAACCGCCCCTCGTGTATGCATATATATATATATATATATATATATATATATATATATATATATACCTTTCAACCTTTCAAATGTTCCGGGCGATGAATTTTCATTTCACGAAGGTCAAGCTTGTCGCTCCTCCTCTCGAGTTGGCCTGGTGAAGTAGTGAGTCGGTTTCTTGTACTCTCCATCTCACATAACCAGGTACGCCCGGCTCATCGGGGATTGTTCTGAGCCAGGCATCTAATCTTCTTCTGAAGATTTCCACTGCAACACCACTCGTGTTCCTTAGGTCTTTGGGCAGCTGATTAAACAGTTTTGGTCCTCTCACAACAAAACTATTTTCTTTCAGGGTTAAGGATGTTCCCTGTCTAGCCTTTAATTTGGGAACATGACAGTCTTCCTTTTCTACTTTCCACTGTTGGTTGGGGAGTTACAGGGTTCAGAGTAAGATTAGGGACTAGTTTCTCCATTATTTTCCAAGTATAAATAATGGTGTATCTCTCTCTCTCCTCCTTTCCAGTGAATATAGGTTTAATTCGCGTAACCTTTCCCAGTAGTTTAGTTCTTTGCACTCCTTGATCTTAGCTGTGAAGCTTCTCTAAATCCCTTCTACTTGTCTAATGTCTTCTTTTTTGCATGGGGATGTTAGGACCGAGCAGTATTCCAATTTGGGTATGATCCCTTCGTTTAAAGGTTCTCAGTATCTGCGCAGTTACTCTCTTTGCTCTGTTTACTGTTATCTTATTTTGTGTTTCAAATTTCGCATCATCAGTCATTACAACCCCTAGGTCTTTTGCTTTAGAATTTCTCTGAATTTCCTGTCCATTTCGGGTATAATATTCCATGGATTTTAGGTCCTCTCTTTTTCCGAACCTTAACAGCTGAAATTTCTCAGTGTTAAACTTCATATTGTTGTCTTCCGTCCACTTGTAGTTTCTGTTCATGTCTGTTTGTTGAGATCTTATATCTTGTGGGTTTCTTATTTTTCTACTGATCTTTGTGTCATCGGCAAAGGATGTTACTGTGCTGTCTCTAGTAACGTCCTCGTCTATGTCAGTTAGCATGATTATGAAGAGTAGTGGAGCTAATACTGTTCCTTGTGGTCCTGAGCTGAGGACCTCTGATTCTGATGAAGATACTCCTTGTACTGTAACGACTTGCCGCCGCTCACTAAGGAAATTATATATCCATTTTCCTACTTTTCCTGTTATTCCCATATACTTCCCATATATATATATATATATGTGTGTGTGGTGTGTGTGTGTGTGTGTGTGTGTGTGTGTTCTTTCAACCTTTATAAAATTCAAGTTCATTATAGAACCGTATAATAATTCGTCTTTGATATCAAACTTCTGCATACGGAACTCTAAATACATACAGTATACCTTAACTGTAAATCAAGCTTTCTCTCTCTATAATTTTTCGCTGTAATCATTATACAAATCTATTCTGGCGTGTTAAAATACAATAAAAATGAAACGGATTATAGACTCCAGAATGGGACCTTTGAGAATTGAAAATAAGGATTATTAAGAGGCTTTTATTGTAAAGAAACAGTTCTGAAATGTCTTTAGAACCACAATTGTTCCATAGAACGCGGTTAAGCAATAAGCAGAAATAAAGAAATTAGTAATTTGTATCTACACAACCGCGGGATTAAAGAAAAGTAAACCTGAACAGGGATAAAAAGGTCTAAGAGATATATAATCAGGGATCGGTGAGGTTGATTCATGCTAATAGTGACAAGGTTGCGTGCCAGAACCGCGAGTTAAAGTGTCCCGAGTTATGGTCCCAAGTGCCAAATGGCGATAAGGATGATAACTACAATTAAAGACAACCTCATATAAGGAGTAGGATGGTGGTAAAATATATATCTCCCTTATTATAACACACACACACACACACACACACACACACACACACACACACACACACACACACACACACATATATATATATATATATATATATATATACAGAAGGCCTTCAAGTTTATATCTGAATCACATATACCTTACCTTATGAACCTTATGTTGTTTCGTGCGTTGGTCTCTCTTCACACGGAGGTCAAGCTGGTGGCCCCGCCTCTAATCCTAATATATATAATCTAAATTTTATTTGTGATTTCTCCAGCATCGCTTGTTTATACTACAAATCTTTATGGGTTCACTGTCATGCATCTGATCTGGTACAATAATTTAATCGTTTTAAACACCTTCCATATTTTTGTCGAATGGAGCAGATTATATGTACTTCCACTTTGCATCATTCCTATTCCTATTCGAGGTCCGACAATGGGAATGCTCAAGATAGAAATTTTAGATTTGAGAAAGGATGAAAAGGGAGCTGTAATCCAAATGCATGCCCGACGTGCATTTTCTATATAAAAAAAAAAATCCAACTTAAAGTCGACTGCAAATATATTAGAATTTCTGTAACTTTTTTTAAATCTATTTTTCTTCTTTTGATGTTCTATCGAGGAAACTACCAAAACTGAGTTCATTAAACTCACATAATCAACTTTTACGTCAAGTAATCTGGACTCCTTTACAAATTTTGTTCTCTTCATCACATATTAAACATGGATTACCGAAAGTATTAAAATTTACTTAAATAGTTAAATAGTAAAATAGTAAAATAGTTAAATAGTTAAATAGTAAAATAGTTAAATAGATTTTAATTCTTTTGTATATTTACATTAAATACGTCACCTCCCGGAGCTCATATTTACCAAGATGTTAGTATAAGAAAGGTAAATTTTTATTTTCATGCTCATAATAATCCTTCAGGAGGTCCAGAAACTGGCACAGCGCTCAGGCCAACTAATGCGGCCCATTATTGTAACTCTTGTATTATTATTACTGTTATCGGGATTCGAACCCCCGACCTTACTGTCTTCGCTTCGTTCATAAGGAAATGGTGTTACCTACTGATCTCTGGATGTTGCCTTTTCATGTCCATGAAAGTTTGAAAAAACAACCACGATTGGCCACTATCAACCGATTATATGACTCCTCTCATCCATAGTAATCGTGCCTTTGCATTACAATATATATATATATATATATATATATATATATATATATAATATATATATATATATATATATAATATATTATACACACACACCGAGGGTCGGTACGAAAGTAATACCTCTTATTTTTCAATTCGTAAATACAATAAGAAGCATTACTTTCGTACCGCCCCTATATATATATATATATTAATATATATATATATATATAATATATATATATTCGAGAGAGAGAGAGAGAGAGAGAGATATTCCAATTAACAGTCAGCTGTCGAACCAGTATAAATTTATAAAGTATGACCTACTACTGCTCGTTTAAGAATCTTTTAATTTTTTTAAAATTGCTTCTCTCGTTTCGTCGTTGCGAGGTAATCCACCAAACTATCTTCACAAGGAATTAAGAGCGAAAATCAAATGTACCATAAAATTTGAGTTAATACAAAACGTCTTGTGAGGAGTCGGTACTTTCTGTTTTTACAGAGAGAATGAAATGGATCGATTTGATAATTGCCTTCTTTCAGATTCTCATTCATGGTTTCTCACTCTTGGCCGAAGACTAGAATGGAAACGATCAAGGTTAGGAAGATATCGTTAGAATTATCTTCATTCGCTATTCCATGCAGGTTAGGTTAAGTAAATGGCAATGATTCATCCTAAATCTTTAATTTCAATGATGAGCGTCAAAAACTGATACAGCCCTCAGATCAGACAAACGCAACCCATTGTACTTACCCCAATACCAACGGGAGTCGAACACTCGACCTTAATGTTTTCATTTCGCTTACATACAGGGAAATGGTATCTCTCTCTCTCTTTCCCTTTTTGAATTTCTGATTAGTTATAGTTTATGTCTCACTGCTTCATTACCTACATTGGTCAGGCTAAATTCAGAAATTCTATGACTAGGATAGTCAACATAACTCCTGTGACGTTTTTTCCTTTTAAACTCTTACGAACGGGGTCCTGCAATATAACTTAGAGTCTAAAACATCACACTTATGAAGAGACAGTCCGGATAAGGATCCTAACAATATATATATATATATATATATATATATATATATATATATATATATATATATATGTGTGTGGTGTGTGTGTGTGCGTGCGTGTGTGTGTGTGTGTGTGTGTGTGTATATAGTGTAAAAGTTAGCATCGCTGACAACGAATTCATCTGCCCCAGGTTCGATTGCTGGCGATGACAGGCGGCGATCAGCTCACCCAGCTGTCCATCGTTCCATACAAAAAAATGGTTGGTTGATAAATGGGTACCCTGGGTAGCCTAAGTTGTGAGATCGAGTTCGGGCGAGGACTTTGCAATTTCTGACCAATCGTGGTGGGTCGTGGTTCGGATTCCACGTCAAACCGTTGGCCCAAGGTGGGTCTTGTTGACCTTCTTCAGACTGAACAATTTGGGAAAAAACAAAACCAACGATACCAGGTGTATATATATATATATATATATATATATATATATATATATATTATATCGTGGCCTACGAATCACCGATTTGATGTGGCTAAGAAAGTAGGCTTACTATAATTACTGAATAAAATTATATGAAATTAGAGGTTACCAATTTGGGCCTGCTGCCCAAACAAACAATATTTAATGAGAGAGAAATTATTTTGTGGTTTTGTGTTTAATTAGGAAAATAAATCAATTATTTGTTTACAGCAATTAACAGTTCAATAAAGCATTTATAGTGATTAACAATTATATAACGGCATATATATTATGTTAAAGATGACTGAGTATTAGCAATAAGAAATGGTTAGACAATCTAATTGTTAAGTAAGTACAATGATGATAAACAATAATTTAGGTAGGCTAATGAGATATGCAGCAGTGAACGCAGAATAAATAATGAAGCCTATTGATAACTGAAATAATGTAAATACAGTATGGCACAGTAACTGGATTAGGCAAGAAAAATGAAATGCATAGATGAGCAAATAAACAAGCAGATACAAATACAGTAAGATAATTGAATACGGAAAAATAATTGTACAGGCCTACCGCAGTTGCAATGAGAGTTAGTTTGTCGATTGCTTGCGTACACTTTTGGGTATAGCCTATTCGCGAGGCTGTAATTACACTGTGTAGGCTACGCGGGAATTGCTTAACACGAAGGCAAAGGTAGACTTGTGGCTTGTAGCCTAATAAGAAGTTTACGGACCAGGGCCTCGAAGGGTGCTTCTGTAGTCAGACTGGCCTTGCCGGCAAGAGGACGAGTGTTGACAGCCCGTAGAGACTTGTTGAAAAGGGGCCAACGGAAACTCCTGCAGTAGTGATTTTGTTTCTTGCCGGTTGAAATTGTAGAGAGCCTTATTTGATGATAGATTTCGTGTAGGCTCAACCGGAGCCTTGAAGGAACAGCGGGCCACTCTCCGGCGAAGGCCGGAGAGCGGGTGACGTGACGAGTGGTGCTGCTGACGAAGGTGCTGAGAGTGAGACGTGACAACCAAGACGAGAAAATTGCAAGTGAGAATGATTTGAGGAAGAAACTGCATTTTATAGGCCTTGGTGACGTCCTCTGGTGGCCGTTTCGGGAAATACCACAAAATCTGTATTTCCTGTAGGCCTGTTTCATGCCTGTTTCATGAGAATGGTGGGGAAGGAATTTCTTTGTCTGTCTGACCTATAATACAAAATAAAAAAAAATTAACTTATACCAATACAATACAAAAGCACTGAAAATTTTATCAACGCAGGTGCTCAAATTGCTGTCCATCACAATTTACACAGCTTTGAAGTCTACCTTTCACACTTCGACAAACATTTTTGCACAAGTTTCTTTGTGCATTAATTTCTTGAAATGCATCTCTGATGTAATTTTTCAAATCACCAACACTTCGTGGTTTTCGACTATAAACTTTGTCCTTGAGTACTCCCCAAAAGAAAAAATCCAATGGGGTAAAGTCAGGTGAACGTGCAGGCCATTCAATTGGACCTCTTCGGCCGATCCATTTCTCGGGAAATGTTTCATCGAGATACTCACGGACTGCTCTTGAATAATGTGGAGGGGCCCCATCTTGTTGGAAATAGAGGTCATGTGAATTAGGCTGTTGTTGTAAGTGTGGAACAACTTCATTCATTAGAATTTCGAGATACTTATCACCTGTGACTGTTCCATCAACAAAAATTGGTCCTAAAACACCAGAACTTGAAATACCACCCCAAACAGTGACACCAGGCTGGTTTAGTTACTGCTCTAATGTTAAATGCATGTTCTCACTATACATAAACACAATTATGTCGGTTAACATGACCTAATAATTTTGAAAGAAGCCTCATCGTCCACACAATGTTATCTAAAATTATTGGATTTCCTTCAATTTCGTTCAGCATGATCTCACTAAATTGCAGCCGCATGTCTGGGTCATCCTCCAATAAGCCATGAATTAGCCGTGGACGATAAGCTTTCAACCCAATAGATTTCAGATTCGTATAATAGAGGTTTGTGAATGTCCAGTTCTGCTGAGGCTCTTCTGGTGGACTTTTTGGACTGTGAACAAATGCTTCGGCAACAAGTTGCTTATTGTTCCTCTGTGCAACTGTTTTGGGTCGACCAGTTCTTGGGGCATTAAGAATTGAGCCAGTGGCATCAAATTTGTCACGAATGCGGTAAATGGTTTGTCTCTTTGGGGCTTGAGTACCAAATGTTTCAACCCATTTTGTTCTAACAGTTTCAGTATTTTGAGATTTCCAATACTCTTTTAACACCCATTTTCTGGCATCAGTATTTAGATTATTTGCCATTATGGGTTCTCTGAACTATCTGAAAAGAAAAAAGATTAAATTTAAATAAATTGTTATAATATTTATATATATAACACAAACACCATAGTTATAATGAACACCATAGTTATAATATAATATAACAAACCCTATTCAACCTACTGTCCACCTACTTTTGGTTCACCCGGTATATATATATTCATCGGTTATAATTTAAGTGGAAATATGAGGAGTTAAACATCTTTTTACTATATATATATATATATATATATATATATATATATATATATATATATATATATATATATATATTATTTTTTTTTTTTATTATTATTTTTTTTTGACGCAGAATGTTTATAAATTAAGTCATAAAAACCCCGTGTAATATATATTATATAATATATATATAATATATATATATATATATAATATATATACACTATAAAAAGCATTATAGTTTTTATCTTTATACATAAAAAACTTCTTGATTTGTGCTTAATTACTTGGAAAGTTTAAATTACTTTATTACAAATGTCTTTTCATTACCTTTGATCATTACCACACACACACACACACACACACACATATATACATTATATATATATTATATATATATATATATGGAATGATGATGATGACGTCTGTCTGCCTATTCTATGTTCGTTTATACACGCCTAAACGGCCGAACCATATTTAATATACAAATTAAATGGAGAACCAGGGGAAGGTTTTAGTAACAAACCTACTTCTCCCAGTACCTCCCTGAAAGGGGACTGGGATGGGTCCTCCTAAACGGTTGGGTAATCTACATCAAATTTAGTATAAATATTAAGGGAGAAACAGGGGAGGTTTTAGTAACACACTCGCATCTTCCAGGGCATTCTAGTGTGTGTATATATATATATATTCATCGGTTATAATTTAAGTGGAAATATGAGGAGTTAAACATCTTTTTAATTAGAGCACCATTCCGCCCATAAGCTCATTTCAGGGTACGACCAGCTCGCATTTGCATTGCCAAGCGTTTAGGGGGTCAAAGTACTGACGAGGCTTTCGTACGTGGTTCATCGCCACTGAAAGCATCAATGCTCTGTGTTAATCTAGTCAAAAGAACATCCATATTTGTATTCAATTGATTGCAATTTTCGTTAGTTTGTATTACAGACACCCCTAATCAAATTATCATTTCTGTGTATGATTCTTCAGGAGCAAGATACACCACAAATATATATATAAAATGACATGCTAGCTAAGAAATTATAATTTAAATGTATAGTTTTATATAGAATAGGGTATAATATAACTTCACCAACCAAATTAATATACTGTAACTTCACCAACCAAATCCTTAATTTTGAATAATAAATACCTCAATTTACCTCAATAATATAGCTTGTAAACGTAAATTTCAAACTATCGCCAAATTTATTTGCATTTATACATCTAAAACCTTTTTGTATCTTATTAACACTGTTTTTAAAATAAGATTTACGTCCCTTTTACCATACAATTAACATATTTACACCTTTTTTACGTAAAGGTGATAATTAGGAAATCTATATCTCTTTGTTCATTCCAGGGAATAGGTCAATAATGCCTGTTGTAACTCACTGGGATAAATAAAACGTATTGATTAAGTAAATATGTCGTAAATTGCAGTGCTTTGTGGCAGAAATATTCCTGTGTTTACTAGTAAATGGATAATTATATAATGTGGGATTAAACTCAGAATGGTCCCCTGAGGTTTTTTCATGATACACACAGACCGTGCATGGAACAAGGAACTCTTCTGGGAAAATTAAATCCACTATAGTCCGAATAAGTAATGGTAAATGACAAACACTATAGTTTTTTTCTTTTTCATGATGTTAGCCCGACGTGGGCAACGGGTCACTCGCAAAGAGGCCCCAAAAAGCTGGATCCTATCTGTTTGGCAGATAGCTGGTGAGGGAAGTTATATTTTTGGGGCCTCTTTGCCGATCGTACATCAGCCATTTGGTATCGTTTTGATTTTATGCAAAATATTTACAGCTCTATTTACCGAGGTATCGGTCTAACACAACCCCATGAATTACTTCAGGCTAGCCCCAAAAGGATTAAGAGAGAAGTAAAGGTTAAACGCCCTATGTCTACACCCCTGTACGTGCAAAGCCATCACGCCGGCAGACTGATGAAATGTTTCCACAGGAAAGGGATGGAAGCAGAAATTAAGAACAGAAATCAGATTCTCAACACCATGCCCTCCCCCGTCACGTACATCCAGCCACCCAAGAGAAAGAAGAGAAAAAAGAAATTGTGACAGCAGAAACGCAACTCTACCTCAGCCAATCCATGCCATACATTTGTTGAGGTTTTTTTTGGTTCATTATGAAATGTGTTTCTACAAAATATTTTCAACTCTATTCTTAGACATATTAACAAGGCAGGTAAGTGTGTGAGCGTGTCTTATGTAAGTGGATGTTACTCTTTGAATGTCGCTGAGTTTCAACTTGGGTCTCCCGCCGTGAAAGGTGTTTATGCAGCAAGTGATATATTGAGTTGTTCATACTTCGCAGTGTTGTGCCACCACGAGAAGAAAGAAAATCTCTTTCCGGCGAGGAAAATCAGTGGGAAGTCCCTGTATATATATATCCGTGTACTTGTCCCTCATGGAGAATGAAAGTGTTTCGTGGGTGACCACCCGTTGATGCTACGGTGAATTCAAGAGTCTTCCACTTGGAGGTGTTTATGGGGCACGTGATAAAAAAAAAATTAGTTGCTCGATGGTTAATCATGCTATGTGGGGTACAATCAACCAGAGGCGTCTCTCTATAAAGTGGGGAGGGGGCGGAGAATTAAGTGTAGAATCTTAATTAAATTATATTATATGGAGAGAGAGAGAGAAATCTTTATAAAGTTCACGGATATAAGAATCAACTGCTTATATGAATCACTTTTCCTTTCCCTGATCCAAATGCTATCTTATTCATTATTTTCTTGCCGGTTATTTGAATCGGTAAAATCCGGATATATGGATCATTTTTTTTCTGTTTGATGTTTATTATCGACAATTACGAAGGAAATTATATATTTGTTCACACGATACTGTACCTCACCTTTGATATTTACCTTTTTCTTATCAAATATACAGTCGTAAAGTGATTCACTCGCTGGTAGCCCCAGAGTATCGTATTAGCGATACATTGGGGCAACCAGAGAGTGAATCACCCTGTATTTATGATTATGAGATTATTTAAGGATTATTACTTACTTGCCCTTTCACACTTATCTTTAGTTTAATGTCTGACTTCCATTTTTAACAATTTTAATCTTAATTAACCTTTTAATCTGATAAAAATGGTGTTTTTCCAACTATAAAAGGGGGAGTATCCCTTAGTATTGTTAATCATTCTTAAGGAAGTGAGAGAAGGTCTCGCAATTGCGCGTCAACATGGCGAATGCATTAATGCTTCAATTAATAATTATTTTCACATTTATTTCAAATGTGAACATAATAGTGAAAATTTAATAATGTCTAATGTCAAACAATTTAAAATTACATCATTTTTTTTAATAAAATTAAAGATTTTTAAATGATTTGTTAAAATATACTTATCCAAATTGTTTATAAACAAAATTTAATATTTTCTGATGATTTAGAAAATGTCAGTTATATGGATCAGCCGCATATAGGGATCATTTTGAGATTGCCCGATGTGATACATATATAACCTTTGGTTAGCTTCCGCCCGAATTGTTCATTCTGACGAAGGTCAAGCTTTTCACTCCACCTTAGACCTACAGTTTAACGTGGAATCCGAACCACGCCCCATCAGCAGCCCAGCGTCTTAACCACTAGGCCACCTAGGGTACCCATTTATCTACCAACCACTTTCTTTTATTGTGTGGAAGGATGAACAGCTGGGTTTTGCTGCGTGTCAGCTTCCGTCGGGTCTCGAACCCGGGGCCGATGGATTCGTAGTCAGCGACGCTAACCACTACACCACCGAGGCGCTTTTATATATATATACAGGGCGTCCCAAAAAAATGTATACACACTTTAAATACTTATAAAGGCAGTGTTTATTAAAATACATTTCATTTTCAAAATGTAATAGAATCTACAGACATTATTTAATTGTTTTGTCAACGCCTGTTTTCAAACTGACGTCCGTTCTGGTCCAGGCACTGCTGATAACGCGAAGCAATGGAATCGCAAACATCACGAAACATTTCGTTTGGTATTTGTGTGCATTCTCGTTCAATGGCTGCTCTCAATTCAGCGACTGTTGCAGGTTTTATAGCGTAGACTTTGTCTTTTAAGTATCCCCATAAAAAAAAGTCTAGTGGTGTGAGGCTGGTGAACGCGGAGGGTATTCTACGAAACCCCTTCGTCCAATCCACATCCACATCGTGCCAAGTACCACTCGCAATACTCCACTCTTCGGTCCGGATCATCATCTTCATTAATAGCATGGACTAATCTTGGAATGTAACTTTTCCATTGACAGCGCTTCAAATGCGTTGGACAGACGATTCTGAAATTCCTACCTCACGACTCGCTTGCCGCACAGATTTTCTTGGACTTTGGTGATACGTTTCCAGTACTCTTTCTGCTTTGTGGGGCTTGTCGATGTCCGTGGTCTTCCGGAACGCTTCTTGTGGACATTCTGAACAGTTCCATCGGCTTCAAACTTATCTCTAATTCGAGTGATGGTAAGTCGCGTTGGTGGATCTGTTTGAAACTCCCTCCTAAACTGTCTTTGCACTTCAACTGCGTTTTCACACTTCCAGTAGCATTTTAGAATGAATTTCCTTTGTTCAAAGCTTAGTCTGACTGCCATTATTAATTCTAATGGGTTTAACTTGGAAAGAAAGAAACATCAATTGAGCTATCAGCTGTTAAAGTGTGTATACATTTTTTTGGGACGCCCTGTATATATAAATGAGGCCCGAAACTGTTTAATGTCTTGCTAGAACCAGAAGAAATGGGGAATCTCCAGCGTACCAACCTAAATAATTTCAATGACCAGCTGGACAGGTTCTTGTGCAAAGTCTTTGAGTCATGCGTAGCTGGCTACAAGGGCAGGAAGAAAGCGGAAACCAATTCTCTTCTCCACCAAGTCCAGCAAATGAAGTGGGATGCTGCAATGAGGTCGACCGCAGGTATGTAAAGGTAAAGTAGGTGCCCTCTTGAATATATATATATATATTATATATATATATATATATATATATATATATATATATATTAACTGCACACAACACAGTATAATTATTGTAAAGAACGACGCTTGTATAGAAAAACGTTCCGCACAAGATGAAGAGGGAGAGGAGGTTTCCCGAAAGTCCCGTGACATGGAAATTATTCATTATTATTTATTATTGAGAGTAGAGATGTTCAGACTGTACCTTCTGCAGGAAGGTCTTTGCACAGTGAAATACGATATGTGCTATACTAGCGATGTTTCAAAGACCTTCCACATCGATGCGTGAACCTTAACTGTATTCAATAATTAAAACCATCTTTCGTGACGGTGTTCCCTTCGGCAGGTATCTCCTCGAAGATTCATCTCATACAGCACGAACCCTTAATCTAAAAACCCGGAGAAGCACAAACTCCACCTCATCCCGTGCATTCAGAGCTCAAAAATGGGACTGACTTCCTTCCTTCCAGCGTGACGAATAAATGAAAAATAAATCATTCACACATCACGAGACTATTGGGGACCACCCAGTATTTTAACTCGTATTAACTTACATTAACCCAAATACAATCTACATTTTATAGACTGTTTACTCAATTAGCTCTCTTGCCCTATTCTTATATATATATATATATATATATATATATATATATATATATATATATATATATATATATATGTGTGTGTGTGTGGTGTGTGTGTGTGTGTGTGTGTGTGTGTGTGTGTAGAGTTGCGTGAGCTTTACTCATGCGGTGACGAAAGTGTAGTGGAAGTAAAAATCTCATTAATACAAGATGTTTATCGTTACGATAATGTCTCTTAGCATGAAATTAAGTATTTACCGAAGGTATATATTTCCTTTACGTAATAAATCAATGAGGGATCGTATAAAGAAAGATCAATGTGAGACATAGTTTAAAATTGCTCTTTTTGCTTATAATATATAGCACTCAATATATCACCATTTTATATATATATATATATATATATATATATATATATATATATATTCTTTATTTAAAGTGCATATTGGATTATGGTTGCATTACAAATATATGAACGAGTGAGTATATATATATATATATATACCTTAATTGTAAGGGTAAATATATACATATAGAAATTATTGATACGAAGAATATTAAAGAATAAACTCCCATTAAATTGGGAACAGCGTTGGATTTAAGAGTAATATAATCCATGAGAACTTTATATTCTATAAAAAATCCATAGAAAGTGTGTGATTGACCCCATAATTATGCGCAATAATCGTAAAGTTTCCTTCATAGAATGTATCCGCCATTTTTCTTATTAGAATAATCAGACCTTTATAGAGTGGGTTTCTTTATAATACTTTTATATTTAGATTTGTTTCTCTTGTGTGTGTGTATATAATATATATATATATCGTGTGTGTGTGTAGTTTAGTTTTATACCTTTATAGA
The DNA here is from genome assembly GCA_023014485.1 of Bathynomus jamesi. Classification (NCBI taxonomy): domain Eukaryota; kingdom Metazoa; phylum Arthropoda; class Malacostraca; order Isopoda; family Cirolanidae; genus Bathynomus; species Bathynomus jamesi. The sequence goes on along the minus strand of JAJOZX010003620.1, from coordinate 400,070 downwards.
ATTGTATATAAAAAATAACTAATAAATATTTACTCACGAGTAAAATGGTGAATATCGGCGTCCTCTGATATATATCTCACTTCACACGAATAATCACGCAAATCACCACATTCTCTCTTCTTATCTTTATTTATCATATCGTTGAAATGGTCTCTCTCTCTCTCTCTCTCTCTCTCTCTCTCTCTCTCTCTCTCTCTCTGTATAATACAAACATTAAAAGCCCCAATTCTTTCACCCCATTTTGCAAACTTTTAAAATATTACTTATATTTTTTCTGTAATATTATATTATTATTTTTTACTCTACAAAATTCCATTTTACCTCTGACATGTGACAGTCTCACGACATGAGCGGTTCAACCAACCAATTTTCCAAGAAAAACAAAAAAATGTAAATAAATAATTTTTATTTTTTCAGCCATTTTAATTCGGTTTACATCACATTGTCGAATCAGTTCGATATTACGTCGATCTCAACTTCATTATAACTCGACATGCGAACGCCGCTCTGTCTCGAAAAACTCTAGTATAACTGGATGGAAGAAAAATAGAGAATGTTGGGAACTAGTAGCTAATGGGACTCCAATTTTCGAATCTCACTCTATCTCTTAGTTCCCCCATTTTGGTGCATTTTGAATTTTCATTTAAGTACGGTTATTGTGCTTAAAATTGCATTAATTACATTAATTTATGTGTATCACAGCTTCTTTTTTATTGGCAATTGTAATGAATTAAAATTAACTAAACTATCTGCATGCGTACAGTCCAAATGTGTGTGTGTGTGTGTGTGTCGGGGGGGGGGGAGTTTTGGGGGAGGGTGTCTTTCGCAACATTTATAGGCATATGAGGGAGATATCACAGAGATTTACGTGGGATCAGAACCAAATGTGGCTACATCATCTGGACGCAGAAGACAATCACCCATCCAATTTTTAATTCGCTGATCGACCGACGGGAAGTGTTGTTAAGACACAGTCCAAATGGCTCCTATGCAAAGCTCAGTAGTAATAAAAAAAAAGTGAAAATATACAGGTTGTTCATAAATTATCTTTATAGATTAAACTAAAATTTAATTGAATTTGTAAAGCTAATTTATAGACCCCCTGTACGAATGCCAAATAAATAAAAATGGTACATAACAACCTATATACACAAGTACGTAAAAAACTATAAATAACAACAATCTATGGAAATCTTTAACATCCTTTTTAACGGCAAAGGCATGCGAAAGAGGGGACCACAACTTTACATGCGGGGTGTGTTTCAGGTCGATCCTAGAAATATGGAAATTGGCGGAATTTGTAGTTTGTATTTGGTATATTTGGTATTTGAAGTTGTGATTTGAAGTTGTACCTGTAATAAAGAGAAACACTTCATATTAGTTATGGAATTACTATGACAAACTTCAAATACCAAATACAAACTGCAAATTCCGCCAATTTCCATATTTCTAGGGTCGACCTGAAACACCCTCTATATCTATCTATCTATCTATCTATCTATCTATATATATATATATATATATATATATTTTTTTTTTTTTTAATTGGGGGGTTTAACCTCCTTCGCAACATCTAAGGTCATATGACGGAGGGGACGTACAGCTTTACGTGGGATCCGAACCACGGGTCGCTACATAATCTGGGCGCGGAGGACGGTCTCGCATCCAACTACTATATATATATAATTAATGCAAAAGTAAACAAGGAATAAAGGAAATATATTTAAAGACGTTTAATATCAATATTAATTAGAATATGAGAAGCCATTTTGACACTAATTGAACTCTGACAATTCGAGGTTTTGACGTCAAAAACATGCTCAAAACATGTGACAAAAACATTCCTCATTCGGTAATCGTTTAAAAACATTAACAGACAACATTCAAACATACACACGACTTATTTAACTGATAAATTAATGGTGTTTGAATTAGTGTCATCGTATGCGAAATGATGTGTACACACACGCACACGCACACACACACACACACACATATATATATATATATATATATATATATATATATATATGTGTGTGTGTGTGTGTGTGTGTAAAATTATACAGTTATATACAGTATATGTAAATCAGTGTGTGTGTGTATATATATATATATAAGCGTTTTGTATATCATTTAAATATTATATATATATGTAATATACAACAACCGTATACATTTATACAAACACTGTATGGTGTAACTGTCAAATAATTACAGTGAATAGATAGATAAATGTGAATAGATAAACTCAAATTCATCTATCTTTTCGTTTAGTTAATCCTTTATGTAGAAACGGATCATGTACACACACTGCTCAATTACACAGTTTCAAAAGGACACACTAAACGTACAAATAAACTAACACACACACACACACACACACACACACACACATACACACGAATATACGTATACATAACCCATACGTACAGGGTTGTGCACACAGTGTATACATACGCACGCACAGAGGGTAATAGCCCAGTCGTAATATTTCTGCTGTTTCTAATTTGTATTAAGAAAAGACAAAAACCAAAACCAAAATAAGGAAAGAACGAGAGAGAGAGAGGAGAGAGAGGAGAGAGAGAGAGAGAAACGAAAAAAAAAAAAAAGAGAAAAAAGAACAAAGGAAGAACACCTGCAGCAACTCAAATCTGTTTTTTTTCTTTCGCGTCCTTTTAGCTCTCAACTAAATCTCAGACGATGATGTAAGGGAGGCAGATTTTCTCTCTCTCTCTCTCTCTCTCTCTCTCTCTCTCTCTCTCTCTCTATGCACTGAAATATAAGATATTAAAAGTTCTGAAATTATTAGTGTGTATATATATATTAATAACGAAATACTGAATATAGTCAACGCGATCATGGTAAAAACATTAAACCAATAACAGAGGCTGAGGAATATATATATATATATATATATATATATATATATATATATATATATATGTTGTGCTACATTCTATTGACAACCTTTACGGTTTACATAAATGTAGGTTAGTTTATGTTAGATCTGTTACGTGTTACGTTAGGTTAAGCTAGGTTGGGTTAGCTTGGGTTAGGTTAAGTTAGTGTCGGCGAATTGGGGTATATAGATACAAAATGAAAACGTGTTCAAACTCGTTCGAACCTATTGTTTTACAAGCCTTCCAAACAATCATTTAATAACGCCATTATTACTTAAACTGAATATATTTACATCTATTTTCAAACTATGCATCTTCGTGTAGAGCAATAACGTCCACATATATATATATATATATCATCGTTTCCTTTTTAACAAAGTGAAGACACAGATTCGAACCCCCAAATGCTACTGGTAATAATGATATAGGCGTTAGAGTAATAATAGGTCGCATTAGTCGGGTTGAGCGCTGTACAGTATATATATATATAATATATAAAAAGCATAAAGTAGCTATATGATATGGTAATGGGTGTAGTCAAAATATATATATATATACAGTATATATTGGACATTATTGCAATGGTTAGACGGGAAATTGTTAATTATAGCAATTAACATAAGTTAAATGATAAGATGAGGAAAATGAAGTAGACAGAAGTTCTCCAATAGGAAAATACTGACTTTTCTCCCAAAATCTCTCTTTTTTTTATCTTGTCTCTCTCTCTCTTCTCTCTCTCTCTCTCTCTCTCTCTCTCTCTCTCTCTCTTTAGCTGAAGATGTGACAACACAGAGAGAGAGAGAGAGAGAGAGAGAGAGAGGTCAACCATGCCCTGCGGCCACAGCGGTGAAGGGAGAGGGAAAGAAAGAAGAAGAGAGTAGGGCACGTGATGGGGTATGGAAAGGGTGCAGAGGTTGTCTGGCGTCTTTGGGGCGTCATCAGCATTAGGATAAATGATACCCCGACGCAACCTTGCTGCTTCAAACGCCGAGGTGGCGCTCTACGTCGTATACCCATGTCGATTATTAAGTCATTCTTAATTTGGAGGGTCATCATAGGTATGATAGAAATCTTAATTCATGCCCAAAAATGATTTAAAAGAGAGGGAAAGATCCACTTATACAAAATCCAACCTACAAAATAAATAAATAAATAACCCCCACCCACCCCAAAAAAAACCTCCTTTTTGGGAACAACCAGAAAATTTTGACAACCAATTCAACATGGTAAATTCAACCATGTAAATTTGGTACCAAAAAAATAATCAGGTTTTAAACAATCATCTCATGATATATATATATATATATATATATACACACCATCCGGGTAAAATATTGCATGTTCTTTTCAGGGCGTTTTCAGTTTAGAATTTTGTACTACACCTGCATTTCACTACACACACACACACACACATATATCGCTCCCAACACGGGGTTCGAAAACGTAAAATGCCTCTGGAAGCAAAAGCGTTATCCGCTTCTTTGGTTGCTTAAATTTAAATCTATAACAGGTTGTGTTAACTTTTAAAATCTCGTCGTAGTGTAGTTCAAGAGTTCGAACCCTGGTGAGAGCGATATTTTCATCATGCATGAAAAATCGTGCGGGTTCATGCATATTTTATATATATATATATATATATACACAAAGAGCTACCAGAGTAACAAGTTTGGTGCAAGTCAGTTGTGGAGAAGTTTTTATCGGAAGAATATTACTATCATCTTCACATTATTTACAATTTGCCCTCGAGCTGTGCTACTGCTCACCACAGGAAAGCCTGATCCTGTTCTCTTCTACGTTTAGGCTATTCTCTCTTTTTCATGCAATATATATATATATATATATATATATATATATATATATATATATTTAGAGAGAGAGAGAGAGGTGAGGGGGTGGGAGATCGAAATTACAAGTACGATTTTCTCCAATATGTGAGACTGTTTCAATTTTCATGTCTATAGACTATAGAATGACAAAGATATGAAATAGGTTCTTAGGTTTTCGAAAGAATGACTTTCCTTCAATTCTTATTAATACTTTATTTGCTTAATTATTACTTATATATATATATATATATATATATATATATATATATATATATATATATATATATATACGCAGTGTAATCAGTAAAGTTTCGTATGACATGAAAGTATGAAATCGTTTGGTGTTTTGTAATACATGTCAAAATAGGCTGAGGGCAAGGCTCCTCTCAAAATTAAGTTCTAACTTGAGGACTGCATGTGTATCTCTAACCGGGAACTTTCTCTCATTTTGACCCTATATATATACCAAATAGCTATACCATGAAGGGAATCCCCTAAGTTCAATGCTTGGAAACCTTTATTACTCGGGCGTTAGAGTTACAAAGAAATCCCTTATATACACACACACACACCTCGATTTAAAGGCTTTAAGAACTTTTTCTGTTTATGGTGTAGAGCAATGGTTCTTAACCCCTGAGTCGCGACCCAAAATTGGGTCGCCAAGCCACTTTGATTTGATCATTAAATTGTCATTTATCATTTATTTATGTTATCCCTGATCATTTTATAATTATTATTTATTTTATTATCCATTACGAGTGAACTGTTTGTAGGCATGGGTCGCCGAGCTAGCCCCGCGACCAGAATTTGGGTCGCAGCCTAAAAAGATTAAGAACCACTGGTGTATACGTAAGTTTCCGAGAGAAGTTAACCCTGTCATCATCTAATTTGCACATAAATGCAAATAAAGCAATTTATTTCGTTATCGGGACATTGTACCGACGTGCTTATAAACCTATCTTAACCTAACTCTTAGCTTCTTCGGAGGAGGAGAGTGTAGACACCAATCAACCAGGGAAGTACCTCAGGGTAAATGTTAGGCAGAAGACAGGGAATTACTGAAACTCCCGTTTCTCCTTTCACTGTCTTCCATTGCTGATCTTTTTCCGTGTCTCATCTACCCTGTGAGCAGACCTACATGCTCTCAAACACAATACTACCCCCTTTTCTTCAGTACACATACAATACGTGATACGTGTATCTTACACATTACATAATCTTTCAAAATTAAAAAAAAAGGCAAAGACTTCAAGAGCCTCGTAGTCCCCTAAGGAGGGGACCATAAATGTCCCCCCTTCTTATTCCCCCGCTGCCGATACCGGAAACGCAGACCCGGGCAACAGGACTGGTTCTGTTACTACCCATTCGAGATGGTCTGGGCCTCTGTCTCATTCACTTTTCATAAACTCCTGCAACATTCGTGGCATTTCCTCAGATTTTCAATCTGTTAAACATAACCTCTCCTCCTCTAAACTTCATCTGTCCTTCACTTATATATATAATAATATATATATATATATATATATATATATATATTAGTGATGGATCGAGTGGTCGGTTTTTCACAACCGCGGTTGCGGTTGTGTTTGCGGTTGTCGAATTTTTTCCAACCGCGGTTGCGGTTGCGGTTATCATATACTAGGAAAAATGCGTAATTATTAACTGGATTTAGCCACTATAGTGCGATTTAGCCACACTTGGTACATAATATATACTAAATAGTATTTATTTAGTAAATACCTTATGTTGAACACAAGTTTTGCAATACACCGCTACCGCTATTTGTGTGTTGCAAAACTTGTGTTCAACATAAGGTATTTACTAAATAAATACTATTTAAATGAAGTATATTCTAAACTTATATAGCTATTATGAAAGAATAGGTCAAATTAATTAAAACCATATTTTGCACTAAGTGTGTTACCAGGATGAGGGACGAGGACCCATCGCACTGTTCATCCCACCTACCACTTTCCCCAGCCTCCACCCATTGGAAAGTTATGGATTATTATTCATTTGAAAAACTGATGTCAAACTTAATGACAGGCAGTGTGAATTTCAAGAATAATATTTTTGCTGCATTTTCACCTTACAACCGCAACCGCACTTATGGAACGGCGGTTGCGGTTACGGTTGCGGTTGTGAATTTTTGTGCGGTTGTTGTGCGGTTGCAGTTGCGGTTGCGGTTATTCGATCCATCACTAATATATATATATATATAATTATATATATATATATATATATATATATATATAATATATACAGTATATATATATATATATATATATATATATATATATAATATATACAGTATATATATATATATATAAGTGGACGGAAAACAACAATATGAAGTTTAACACCGAGAAATTTCAGCTGTTAAGGTACGGAAAAAGAGAAGACCTAAAATCCATGGAATATTATACCCCAAATGAACAGGAAATTCAGAGAAATTCTAAAGCAAAAGATTTAGGGGTTGTAATGACTGACGATGTGAAATTTGAAACACAAAATAAGATAGCAGTAAACAGAGCAAAGAGAATAACTGGGCAGATACTGAGAACCTTTAAACGAAGGGATAGGAATATAATGATTCCTCTACTGAAAACACTGATCATACCCAAATTGGAATACTGCTCGGTCCTAACATCCCCATACAAAAAAGTAGACATTAGACAGCTAGAAGGGATTCAGAGAAGTTTCACAGCCAAGATCAAGGGGTGCAAAGAACTAAATTACTGGGAAAGGTTACGCGAACTAAACCTATATTCACTGGAAAGGAGAAGAGGGCGATACACCATTATTTACACTTGGAAAATAATGGATAAACTAGTCTCTACTCTTTCTCTGAACCCTGTAACTCCCCAAACAACAGTGGAAAGTAGAAAAGGAAGACTGTGTCGTGTTCCCAAATTAAAGGTGAGACAGGAAACATCCTTAACCCTGAAAGAAAATAGTTTTGTTACGAGAGGACCAAAACTGTTTAATCAGCTGCCCAAAGACCTTAGGAACACGAATGGTGTTGCAGTGGACATCTTCAAAAGAAGATTAGACGCCTGGCTCAGAACAATCCCCGATGAGCCGGGCGTACCTAGCTATGTAAGGTGGAGAGTACAAGAAACCAACTCACTACTTCACCAGGCAACTCGAGAGGAGGAGCGACAAGCTTGACCTTCGTGTAATGAGGAATCATCGCGCGGAACCTTTGAAAGGTTGAAAGGAAAGGTACAGTATATATATATATATATATATATATATTCGTGGCCTTTCTCCAAATTTTCAACCTGTTGAACACCACCTCCCCTCCTCTAAACCTCACCTTTTCTTCCTCATTGAAACTCAGGTGTCTGGGATGACTGACACCAACCCCTTTTCTGTACCTCTTACTTCCCTTGTACTCAATTTCACTCCAAATGTGGATGTTGCGTATATGTACCCAATGACCTAACTTGTTCTCGTATTCCCGAACTCGAATCCTCCGAATTCTATGCCCTCTGGCTACGGTTTACATCCCAATCTCAAATTAAATACATCTGCGCTGTCTACCTTTCTCCCAATTCTACTGACTATCCAAAATTCTTTAACTACCTCACTTCCAAATTGGAATGCATTCTATCTCATTCTCCTTTTGCTGAACTCTCCATTTGGGTGATTTCAATGTTTACCACCACCTTTAGCGTTCTTTTCATTTCACTAACATCCCTGGTGTACTAGCTCACAACTTTTCTGTGTTGAATGACCTAGATCAGATTGTACAGCACCCTACTCGTATCCCCGATTGCTTTGGAGATAGGCTCAACATTCTGGATGGATTTATTCTTACCTCTCTTCCTTCTTCTTACTCTGTCAAACTTTTTTCTCCGTTGGGCTCCTCCGACCACAATCTTAGTATCTGTTTCCTGTCCTTTCGCTCCAATTCGGCCTTTCGATCCTCTCGAGAGTTGGCGCCTTGGTACTTTGGCGCCGCTGAATGGGAGGCCCTTAGGCAATACTTCTGTGATTTCCCATGGAATGATTACTGCTTCCGTGGCCGGTGCCGTTCCGAGTTTGCTGAGCGCATAACGTAGGTGATTCTCTCGAGCATGGAGGTGTACATCCCATATTCTATTTCTACTACTAATGCATAAAAACCTTGATCTAAGTTTTTCTTGTTCAAATGGTATCCGCAACAGCAGGGCCGGATTAAGGCCAACTGATGCCCTAAGCACAGCCCAACAATGGTTCCCCCTCGACCCTTCCATTGTCTAACTGACAAGACATTAAGACTCAATAAGTGCTGAATGTGAAATAATAGATTAAAAATTCAGTTTTCTTCCAGGCCATCCTCCAGGCCAGACCCCACAACTATATTAAATATAACCTGTTTTTTAATTTTATTTATTAATTTTATTTTACTAAAACTCTGTGGTGCCCCTTCCCTTGGTGCCCTAAGCACGTGCTTATTTTGCTTAATGGTTAATCCAGGTCTGCGCAACAGAGAGGAGGCTTTCAGAATGTACCGTTGCCATCCCACTCCTGTCTCTCACTTCGCTTATATTTTTGTCCGGAATCGTGCAAAATCTGTTCTTCGACTCGCCAAAAATACCTTCATCAGGCAAAAATGTGAAAACTTATCTAATTCTAATTCTTCTCGCTCTTTCTGGCATCTAGCTAAGAACCTCTTCAACAACTTTGCTTCTTTTTTCCTTCTTTTCCATTCCGACGGCTCGGTTGCCGTCTCTTCTATTGATAAAGTTGAACTCTTCGCTCAAACTTTCGCCCCTAATTCAACCATAGACGTTTCCGGTGCTGTTTCTCTATCTCCTCCTCTCTCTGACTTAATTATATCGGAAATTAGAATCTCTTCAAAAGATGTTTTTTCTGCCCTATCTGGGCTCAACTCTAGGAAGGCGGACGGTCCTGATGGTGCCTCTTTTGTTGTTCTCAAGAACTGTGCTTCTGTGCTGACACCCTGCCAAGGCAAACATTTTCGTCTTTGACTTTCATCTTGTACTTTTCCTTCCTGCTGGAAGTTCGCTTTCATTCAGCCTATCCCAAAGGAGGTAAACTCTCTGAATCCTCCAACTATCGTCCAATTGCTTTGATTTCTTGCCTTTCCAAAGATTTTGAAATCCTTAATAGGAAGGGAAGATTCTTAAACCCCCCTCTTCTCACAATCTTCTTTCAGATCGTCAGTATGGGTTCCGCAAGGGACACCCCACTGGAGATTTTGCATATATCTCTGACTCTTGGTCATCCTCCTTTCGGGATTTCGGTGAAACTTTTGCTATTGCGCTTGACATATCAAAAGTTTTTGATGGAATCTGGCACGAATCGCTAATTTCGAAACTACCCTCTTTCAGTTTCTATCCTTCATCTGTGCCTTCATCTCTAATTTCCTTTCTGGACGATCTATAGCTGCATTTGTAAATGGCCACTGTTCTTCTCCTAGAGCTATTAATAGTACTGGTCCTCAGGGCTGTCCTATCACCCATTCTTTTCCTTTTTTATGAATGCTCTATTAGATTGAACTTCCCATCCTATCCACTCCCTCTCAACAGTCACTCCATGCTTCGCGTTGGACGGCTATGGTGCACCTCTGACCTTTGGTCTTTCTCTTATCTCTGAGTGGGGCAGAGAAAATCTTGTGCTTCAGAATCTCAGTTCCTTCATTTGTCTACTCGTCACAATCTTCCACACGACTATCCCCTTACCTTCAACAATACACAACTCAATCCTTCCTCTTCTCTTAACATTCATAGCATTTCTTTTTCCAGTGATCTTTCCTGGAAACATCACATTCACTTTCTTTCCAAAACAGCTTCTTAGAGGTTAGGTGTGTTGTACTGGCTTCTCAGGTTCTTCACCTCCACTCAGGTGCTGTCTCAGTATAGGGGCCTTGTCCGCCCTTGTATGGAGTACGCTTCTCATGTGTGAGGTGACTCAGCCCACACAGCTCTACTTGATTCGGTGGAATTAATGGCTTTTCGTCTCATCAATTCCCCGCCTCTTACTGACTCTTCAATAACTCTCTCTTCGCCGCAATGTTACCTTACTCTCTCTATACTATCGCTATTATAACGGACACTGCTCTTCTGAACTTTTTAAATGTATGCCTTCCCCGTTAAGGAGATCACGCAGTACCCGACTTTCTACACATTCTCATTCCTTTTCTGTCCAACTTTCTAATACAAGGGTTAATCAATATTTTGAATCTTTCATTTACTCAACCGCTCAACTCTGGAACAATCTTCCTCACTCCATCTTTCCCAATGTCTATGATCTCCATTCTTTCAAATGTAGTGTACCAGGCATCTCTAAAACCCTGGGCCTTGATTTTGGCCTTCTTCTTCCTCTATGGGGGGTGGAGGGGCGCATTTATGCGGGCATTCGCTCTTGGCCCTTCCTTCAGGCATGAAAAAACTGAACGTAACCTACTTTATGTTAATCTGACCTTACTTTAACCTCAGGACACTTGTCGATAAGAATGTATTGTTGACAAATTGTCGATTAATAAGTTAGCGATATGATATGTTAAAACAAAACGGATCACCTGAAGATCTTTCCCCAGGTAGAGCTAGGGGGAAGATCTTCAGGTGGATCGGGCTGGGGGGAAAGATCTTCAGGTGGATCGGGCTGGGAGGGGGGTAAAGATCTTCAGGTGGATCGGGCTCTACGTCTTCGTTTTTATCCTAAAAGTAAAATTACGTCTCCTTAGGAGGGATCCTATTTCATATATATATATATATATATATATATGCCCGGTTAGGTCAACTGTACGCCCTTGATGATTGATTAGGTTAAGTCGTGATATTTTCGTTAGTTTACTGTCAAAACTGGGGGGAGTATCTCCAGGTGGAGCGGACTGGGGTGGAGTATCTTCAGGAGGATCGGGCTAGGGGGGGAAGAGCTTCAGGTGGACAATCTGGGGGTAAAATCTTCAGGTGATCCAACAAAACTGAGACTTATCCAATTTTTTTAAAAATATTTATTTTTGAGTGTGTGGCCGTGTGGGGTTTAGTGTGAATGATGGCGTACATAGCAAGTTTCGGGTTTCTTAACCTGCAACCGTGGGTTCAAGACACATCTGAACCGAGTATTAAATGTGGCCAATTAACTGCAGTACTATTTAACCATATATTCTCCACATACTGTAGCCAACACAATTATTATGGCATACTGAAACGTTCTGAGGTGAACTATTTTGTACCGAAGCTATATCTACTGTGTATTGAGTTGGTTTACACCAGCATTATGACATATCTTCAACATTATGGTTTTACTATTAAAATCTCCGTGCAGCGGGCTGTCTACGGTTGACCAGACCGGCAGTCGACGGCCTGTTGCGTGGCACGGTCAGAGTGCCGATCGGCTCCCGGGGCCGGACCTATTCTCAGCGTGCTATTTTTTCATTTACGGGGAGCAATTGCGTTCTCCCCGGACTACTCTTACTCCCCGGCGACATTAAGACTAATCCAGGCCCCACTACAACTTACACATGTTACCATACACAAAGACATAGACACAATAGGACCATGAGACACATACAGAAGTATAATATTAACATATTACAGTACAACGTAGATGGCCTCACGAACAAAATCATGCAGCTTAGGGAATTTGTACACAGACAAAACATTCCCATAGCACTTATACAAGAAACAAAACTAAAACGCACACACAAAACACCCACCATCCCTGACTTCACGGCGATCCGTCAAGATCGTACGGGGGGTCACGGGGGTGGACTCATCACTTACATACGTAAAAGCATTAGCTACACTGATGCTACCCAAAACATTACAAACACAATCCAAGCAGATAACACGATAGAAATACAGGCAGTTAACATTAAAACACGCGCAAAACACAACACCACACTAATCAACATTTACATCCCACTAGATAGTTCACCTCTGGTGCCAACCAATTACAATCCACAGTTACACAATCTGGCCTCTCTCACTAATGTCATCTTAGGAGGAGACGTCAACGCTAAAGACACTAGTTGGCACCTGCACAACCAAAGCAACACCAGAGGCGCCAACATAGCCACACAACTAAACAGCTTCTTCATTCTTAACATACACACATACCACATCAAGCAGGATACTCAAACTCCTCCCCAGACATAACGTTCTGTTCCCCTCACTAGCAACACATACACACTGGAGAACAGAAAAACAACTGCCATCAGACCACCTGCCCATCATCATTACAACACGTTCTACACTCTGCCCCAACAGCCTTAGGCATACTTACAGAAATTACAAGAAAGCTGATTGGGAACAGTTCAAAATACAGACTGAGTAACAATTCACTACATTAAACAGCACACCCATCATAAACATAAATACAACACTCAAGACATTTAATCAGATCATCAATAATGCAACCAAATACATACCCAAGGACAACATTAGGAAATACAATCCAAATTACACTAGAGAAATAGCCCACCTCATAAGGCAACGTAACAACCTCAAACATAACACACAAACACCACACACAGAAGCCATAAAACAGCAGATACAATGGCTCAACACAGAAATAAACAACAAACTCAAAGAAAAACAAACAGAAACATTTAGGGAATTCATAACAACACTAAACCACTCCACAGATACATCCAGGCTATACAAGACTATAAACAGCATTACCCACTCTAACAGCAGCATTCACACCTCACACGCGGCTATCTGTCGCAGCCAAAATAATATCCCAACATATACACAACAAGCTAACATTCTAGTTAATCACTACGCAAAGATAAGTCACTTAAACAGAAACAACAACCACAAACACGCAGACAGACAAACAGCCAGTCACAAGAAAACCTACAGACTCGACACGACCATTACACCCTTCAATACAGACCAGACCACCAAGATCATCAAAAACATTAAGAATTCGAAGGCTACTGGACCAGACAACATATCTAACATACATCTTAAACACTTGGGTCCACAGGGAATACTAGCTCTCACAAATATCAGCACATATTCATACCAACACTGTATTATTCCTGACATATGGAAACAAGGTAAAATTATTACACTACTCAAACCAAACAAAAATCCAACAGAACCAGCTTCCTATAGACCCATTACTTTACTATGCACACCTTCCAAAGTAACAGAAAGACTAATCTTACAAGTCACCAACCCACACACACCACTGTCGCCTACTCAACATGGATTCAGACCTCACCACTCAACCACGATATTACTCACTAACCTCCCGCAGCACATCATGGATGGCATCAACTCCAGACGACCAGCTCAACGTACACTATTAGCAACAATAGATATTAGTAAAGCATTTGATGTTATCCCACGCTTCACTCTCATAACCAAAATACTCAACACAAACATGCACAATAACACCAAAAGGTGGCTGAGCAACTATCTTTCAGGAAGATACTCACATGTCACATTTAATGGCAAGTCATCCAAAAACAAGCTTTTTCCGAACGGGGTCCCTCAAGGCTCTGTTCTCTCACCACCACTGTTCAACTTATACATGCATGACATTCCAACACTCATAGATAACAAGCTTACCTTATCATCATATGCAGATAACATCACTCTAACATCCACCCACAACAACATCGACACCGCTACAAATAACCTACAAACATACATAAACAGTATACAAGACTGACTCACACACAATAGACTCAAAGTAGCGCCCACAAAATCAACCATCACCTTGCTTACAAGCAACACAAAAGAACACCAAATAACTCCACAGCTTACACTAAACAACACCAACATTCCACACACTCACAGGACCAAAATACTTGGGGTCACATACAACACATCATTATCTTTTGTAAACCACAGTCAGGACATTAAAAACAAATGTACGTCAAGACTTAACGCGCTTAGGGTACTAACAGGCACAAACTTTGGACACCAGCAGGAAACAACATCACTCATATACAAACAATATATTCGCTCAGTTATGGACTATGCTAGCCCATGCTGGGCACCCATTATCTCAAACACACACATAAACACCTTACAGACAATACACAACAACGCACTTCGTATCATTACAGGATGCACTCAAACAACACCAATAGAACACCTGCACACAGAAACAAAAATACTGAAAATTAGGGAACATTTAGACATGAGGGGAACACAATTCATGGCAGCAGCCACAACTAACCCACAACACCCTTGCCATTACATGTACAATCATGCACCGACACCTCGCACCATTAAGGTAACACCAGAGAGACATTATAACCAAATACCCCATTCCATACCACGCCCCACAGACATCATACAGTACAGAAAAAACACACACACACACACACACACACACACACACCTAAGCCACAAAGCACTGACACGACTCGGTCTGAATGCGGTCCTAGGTGCGAAGCCGCTACCCATTAACAGGTTAGAGATCAGCCTGAGCAGATCGAATCGAGTTAATTTAGCACGATTCCGATGTGGACATCACCCCAACTTACAGACATATAAACACAGACTAGACAACTCCGCAGACGACACCTGCCACCTGTGCCAGGACGTACCACAAATAATTGAACACATTATGACAGACTGTACCACTCTAGCACAACAGAGAACACAACACAACATCACTAGAGCGCTGAACCTCTGGTCCACTCCGGAGAGAGCGATCGGATACCTGCGTGCCACCGGCTTGCTCGATCAGGGTGGGCTGATCGGCTAACCAACAACAACAGCAACTATAAAAAACTGGATGATGTGTTATTTTTAAATTTAATTAATCGACTGACCTTTCTAATTTCATAAAAGTGTATGAAAATGTTTAAAAGCGTGGATAGGTTAGGCTAATTTGAAGAATGTTTTATTAATCGGTTCGAACTTACATAAAATTTCATACACTTTTGTGAAGCGCAATTAAAAAGGTCATGCAGTGGGTCAATAAATGTAATATCCGAAGCCAGTTGGTCAAAATCTGTAAAGTTACATTGAAATCTAAGGTTCTCGTGAGCTTAAAGTAAATATTTAGCTCTCATAAGCTTGAAATATTCAGATTAACTTGTTTTTTTTTTGTATAAGGTTATTTGCTTCTGGTAATCGAACGTGGATTGACTCGATATAGTTTTGGGTTAACAGTTATTTTAGGCTCAGGAAACACCCAAATTTTAAACACTTACTAAATGTGCTTCACAAATTCTGACCCATTGTTATTTTGTAAAATTGACTGACTTTCTTTCCTGGATTTTACAAAAAGTGCATCAGATTTTGCAGAATCGTGGAGGGACTGTTAACTTGTAGACTTTGTTCTCTTAGTAAGTAAACTGAAGTTTACTGAATCTGTCAATTTTTTTAACAAAAAGTTGAATGTCAATGAATATCTGTGCATACTCTTTTCTCCGAAGCCTATTCAAACGGTTATTGAAATTAAAGTTCAAATTCAAAGATTATTCCAAAACTTATGAATGAATTGCTCCCTTTCTCTTCGCTAACAATTGGATCAAGGTTGGGATCAAAATATAAGTGGTTGAATCTTGATAATGACTTCTTAAATCAGTAGATAACCTTTGGTGATTCACTCAATGCCCAAGAGATGCGTGATGGAAGTTCTTCGGAATTAGATTCTGAGTAAAGAACTTAAGACAGTTCATCATCCTCTGATAAAGCTAAAGTAGGAGCTCTCCTGAAAAATTATAACTCGGATTACCGTCCAGTCTTTCTCCAGCCGAGAGGTCTCATCAATAGGTAGTAGTGGTGCTATGTGAATGCATCGTTGCAAGCCCTTTTAGCATGTCCATATCTCTACCATCTTGCGATGGCTTTGTCCAAAGAAGCCGGATATAAAACGGGCAATACATCGACACCTTTCATTAATAGCATTGTCAATTTTGCATCCTAGTTTAGGCAAATACCTCTCAATGCGATGCCTAAATACATTCAGGAGAAAGAAGCCCCGGAGGAAATTAATGTGGTGACGGGCGCTCCCTTTGAGCCTACATGTATTTACTAGGTGCTCGTTAACTGTGAAGAGAATCAGTTCACATAAGGGAGGCAATAAGACGCGGAAGAAATGCTCTCATATTTTTTAAATGGTCTTCATGACGAGATGGTAGAAACCTTAAAACTGGTCGGGGATTCCGATTCTGAATAGAACAGAGTTACGATTGGAGATCAAAGCGGTTCAAACCTAGCAATATGGGAAGATGAAGCTGGGAATAAGACGCATGGTCAGAAGAAAATGCGTCGTATGAGCACAGCTGGGCATTTCCATCAGTCTCCCTTGAGTCAAATATTTTGGGGGCAGTTACGTTCTGTGCTTCGGAAGGCTGGAAGAAAAACAACATATTTGTAACCGTTTAACACACTACCTCTGGATATACAGTCGGACAGAGTGGATACACTTGAAGATGCTCTAATTCAACTGGTCAGCCGAGAGGAAATCAGCGGATTCAGGTGTTCAAAAACTAATTAAGAAGTTGTTGCAAGTACTTAAATTAAGTTTGAAGAACTACCAAAAGTTTTGATTCTTTAATTGAAGAGATTTATATATGACAAAGATGAAGGATTACAGAAAATTACTAAAAAGATCCATTTCCCGATTGATTTAGAACTAACAAAAGATCTTTTTTCTACCAGCAGCCAAGGAAGGCTTAGAGCTTCTCATCGTAGATTCAAACTCTTCGCTATTGTGAACCACGAGGGCAGAGAAGCGAGCAGTGGTCATTATCTAGCGGATGTTTACCACAGTGGGTACAATTGCTGGTTACGATACAATGACAGCAAGGTTAAAGTCATTCCTGAAAGTAAGGTTCTAAGGCACAGACTTCCTCGAGTACCTTATTTACTTTTCTACCAGAGAACTGATACACTCTCCTCTCCCCCTGATAACCGAAACGAAAACAGCAACGACTCGTAACGGTTAATTCTAAACTAACTGGGAAGCATCGATCCAAGGACGTTAAATAACCGATCGTTAAATATCCCAACACTAAAGAACTTAACAGTACGCCTTTCCCGACTTCCAAAAGTTAACAATTCTTTTGTCTGAGACGTTAAAAAAACTTGTTATATTCGAATATTTTATGATATACTCGTGAATGGATTACTCTTACTGAGTTTGGTTCACCAGTCATACATAAAGTAGGAAGATACATGTAAAATAACTGATGGATTGATTTATTATTTAATAATTTTAGTAATAAATACATTATCGTCATTCATTTATTATAAATATTTATACTGTAAAATAAATAATACATCATGTCAGTAATTTATATATATATATATATATATCTTTATGCAAAAGTTTGAGCACCCTTATTAAATTTTTGAAGATCTTTAAAGTGTGATGCATCCAGAGAAGTATTCTCAGACGTATGTATGAAGTTATACCCATATATATCTTGAAAAATATGAGTAAAGATAAACCGATATCGTACAAAAATAGATAATGATGTTTGTTTGTTTCTGAAGACTGCAACACAAAATTTTAGTAACCCTTCAAATCAGTAATCGTAGAACTTATAGTATGTATGAATTCATCACCAGGGAACACAGCCCTTATCATAATTTACTCGTATACACTTCCATGTATAATTCACACTTAGAACTACTGTATAGTATGTACTGCATGCAGTAGGTATGTTTAGTATTTCAGTTAGCATAGACGTGATTTTATAATCCAACGTCAAACCAAAAAGAGTTTTCGGAACACCTGAAAAGGGAGAGAAAGCTACGAGAAAATTTACAAGCTTCTCGACCTACTTGTTACTACGATCTGTAACGTCATCCTTTAGTAAGACCAGGAACGCCGCCAATCGTATTTTCCAGAGCTGCAAAAAAAAAAAAAATTGTCCGGAATATCTTTGAGAACTTTCCGAACTTACTCCCAAGGATCTCCAGTTGTCGTTTGGAGGTGCAGGTACCACCTACCTCACCACACATGTCAACGGTTGAGAGAACACTTCACAAGCAAGAATTGTTTACGCGGGAGGGTTACAAAGAAGAAGCCATTTCTGCGTCCTCATCATATAAATGAACGTTTCAAGAATGCCAAGGAACACCTAAATGATTCTCAAGTGTCATGGTACAAGATTCTCTAGTCTGATGAAAAAAAAACCTAATTTTTCGGCTCCAATCAAAAGTCGTAGGAAGAGCAAGGCACTTATTAAAAGGAAAATCATCCTCACAATGAACCACGGTAGGGGCTCAATCATGCTTTGGGTCTTTGTGTCATCTGCAGGTACGGGTAATTTAGTTCGAATTGATGGAGTAATGTATTCAATGGATGAAAATTTTCTACCGTCGGTGAGGTGAAGGTGAAGGTGAGGCGTGGACGGGCATTTCAACAAGATAATGATCCGAAGCATACCTCTATAACTTGCAGTGGCGGCTCGTGACTAAAAATTCTAGGGGTGCTGTCTCTAAGAATGGGTTGAAATAATTACTGAAATAAAAGGATGAGCATTGAGCAATGAATAAAAGTTTCAAAAGTTATTGAAAAAGTTATTCAGTGAGCTCATCCTTATATTGTTCTTGATTATTTCAATTGTAAATAAAAAATTTAGGGGTACTGCAGTTCCGCAGTGCCTACCGACGAGCCGCCACTGTCTATAAATAAAAAAATATAGTAAAATGGTTGGGACAGAAGAAAATCAAAGCTTTAGAATGGCCTTCATAGTCCGAGGACCTTATTGTCATCGGGCGTCTTGGAAGAGATGTGAAGCGATGATCCATACAAGAAACCTAAAGAATTTTACCGAGTTGGAGGCATTACTTCAAGAAGAAAGAACGAATCCAGAAGAGTATATAAAGATATGGAAAACATTTGCTTGAAGTAATCGCAACAGAAGGAGATTCTAAAACTTAATGGTTTGAAGGATGCCTCAATAGAGTTGTGTTGCATTCTTAATTAATAAACATTATCTATTTTTATTTGATGTAGATTTATCGTTATTCATTATTTTTTTACAAATATATGACCATAGCTTTATATGATACATACCACCAATAAACCACCAATGAACTCTTCCTAAATACCAGTAAAACAAATTTCATGATTTTTACCAATAAAAGAAATGTGTATCTTGATGAACTTAATGTTAATGAAATCTCTGTAAAGGAGTGTACTGTGACAAAATTTCTTGGTGTAATGCCAGATAAGAATTTGCAATGGAGTGGAGTGATCATGTAAATTATATTGCGAAAAGGATTTCAAGGAGCGTTGCTATAATGTTTAAACTTAGAAATGTAGTCCTTAAACAGGTTTTATTAACTCTTGATCACACTCTTGTTCTTCCTTATATAACATACTGACCCTTGTTTGGGAAAACTCCGCTAACAACGCTTTAAACGTTATCTTTGTCATCCAAAAAAAGAGCAATAAGGTTATTATTATCTGATGCTGATTTCCTTGATCACTCTAGTGCATTATTTAAAGAGCTAAAACTACTAAAGCTCAATGATGTAATCAAACTGGCACATTTTATTTTTATTTACGAATGTAAGAACAAAATCATTAACTTACAATGGGTAAATAGATGTTTTGTAACTCATCAAGAAATCCACTCATATCAGACCAGAAATAGATCAAAGCACGTTATACCTCAATTTAGATTGTCTTCATCTCAAAAATTACCCATTTTCATTGGATTGAAACTATGGAACGATTTAAATGCTGATATAAAAAATATTGTGAATGTAAATTCGTTTAAAACCAAGTTGAAATTTCGATTAATAATGGACTACTAATAAAAATCTAGGATTAATGTACATTACTATCGTTTATTCGTTTCTCGTGTGTAATCTAGGATTAAAGACACATTACTTGTGATTGTTCAGTTCTTATCTCTCGTGTATAATATTGATTTCTTTGTATGGCATTGGTATAATACCTTCAATAATGACTGCATTTGTTATATCGATAATGATATAATTTAAGATTAATACATACCTTAATTAATAATACTTATTCGTGATATGTGTATTATTAATAATACCTATCTGTTTTATTTTTAATAAGAGCCCAGTAAAGCCTAAATAAAACTTAAGGGCCAAATTAAATAAAATAAATAATCCAGCTAAGACCACTGCATTTATTTTATTATTAATAATGGTTATTTAATTCAATTCAATCCAGTACTATGTTTTAGAGCATTTACACTCCTCTGAATGCGTCACAATTCAAACATTTTCGAGAATTTAGTCGGGATTCCGTAGACCTTTCGTATATATTATGGTCATAGACAATTCCTATATTTGGCACTCTTTCAGACTACACTCTTTCACAATCTTCAGTTCGAGTAATGTAGGTTACATTCAATTTAGTTATTCTTATGGTTGATTTCCTTTTACAAATTCTTTTAAGTTTTGGAACTAGTTCTTCTAAAGTCTTGCTGGCGTTAACTATCATTTGATTCCTATGATCTTATAGTTGCTTAAAAGTGATTTTTATTTATTTTAAAAAATTTCTTTGGAGGGGTTTTTAAATTTTTATTTATATAATATTTTACTTGGTTATATTTGGTAAATCTATGGACAGCTCAAAATTATCGACACATTTTTAGCTTAACAACGAATGTACTGTAAGTGTACCTAAATTAGTAGAAGTATATAGGGAAATTTATTCAAATTATCAATTTTTGTACAGAAATTTTGAAGTTTGCAGCTTTATAGATATTATGTTCAAGTTTGAAGAACAGGGCAAAAGAATGAGAAACCCTGAGACCTGTTTGCAAAGTAAAAAGTATTTGGCTGCAACTAAATACTTGATGTTGCACCCAAATATTTAGTTTTCTACCGAAAATTCCTTGCTTTTTAAACCGAGATTTTCAATTTTGCACCCAAATACTCCTTACTTTTCATACAAGTCTCAGGGTTTCTCAGCCCTTTGCCCAGTTCTTCAAACTTGAACATACTATCCCTAGTGTAAAGGTTAGTGGATACTCTCAACATCATCTTGTAAGTACGACTCCTTCGAGAGTCAAGAGATAGCGCGGCGGAGCTCAGGCCTTCAGTCGGTGCACCCATTTTACCCCTTTTACCTCCCCCGTGTTGAAGGATTTCTTAATCGAAATGAGAAGGCGGGGTGTGAACTCATGCATCTCAACAAAATTCCCAAGACAGAAGCATTCATACATACCGACGACCATAATAACCCTAAAATTATAATATGCGGAGACAAATATAATAAGGAAAAAAATTGGGTTAAAATTATCACATTCATTAACTAAATTAATGAAAACCATATTCCTTAACACAATCAATGACAAGTTCCATTTAATACATATTCTGTAAACATAACCAGAAGGATAAGAGCTAAAAGGAATTTATGATAACA
Source organism: Bathynomus jamesi (assembly GCA_023014485.1). Classification (NCBI taxonomy): domain Eukaryota; kingdom Metazoa; phylum Arthropoda; class Malacostraca; order Isopoda; family Cirolanidae; genus Bathynomus; species Bathynomus jamesi. The sequence goes on along the minus strand of JAJOZX010003620.1, from coordinate 378,046 downwards.
GATATTTACGGTATATGGGTTAGCAAAGAACCCAAAGAACCCATCAAAACTATAGAAACCCACAATTCCGATTTGTTTATATGCACAGAACTGTCATACACGATGTAGCTCAGTATTTAGTTTCAGAGTTCAGACCTTATATACCTTAATGAAAAGCAGAGTCAAGATAAGATAGATATTACATTAGATAAAATTGTTGCGTTAGACAAGAAGTTCAAATAAGCACAGTTGTTGTGCCCTATAACTTTACGGGAGAATGATCTTAAAATACGTGTTGGGTATTTAATAGGTTAGGTTAGTTTAAGTTAGCATAGGTTAGGTAAAGTTAAGAGATTTATCGTGAGACTTTCCTTTGATAAAAGGAGAATAGCAATCAGCAGCCCATTGCACTAACTCTTGTATTATCATTATTACCAGCATCACTGGGATTCGAACTCCCGACGTTAGTTTCTTCACTCCTCTTATAGAAAATAATAGAAATAGTAAATTATATTAAAAGTTCCGCCCGTCAGTCTCATATACGGTCAAGGACGCATGAAAGTATCACGTCGGGCAGTCGCAAGATGATCCCTATATGCGGCTGATCCATATAACCGACATTCATCTAAATCATCAGAAAATATTAAATTAAGTATTGTATAAACAATTGGGATAAGTATATGGGTGTGCTGAGCGCATCACAGAGGTGATTCTCTCGGGCATGGAGGCGTACATTCCATAATATATTCCTACTGCTAATGCAAAAAAACCTTAGTTTAACTTTACTTGTTCTAATGCTATCCGCAACAGAGAGGAGGCTTTCAGAAGGTACCGTCGCCATCCAACTCCTGACTCTCACTCAGCTTATATTTCTGCCCCGAATCGTGCAAATTCTGTTCTCCGACTCGCCAAAAATTCCTTCATCCGACAAAATGTGAAAATCTATCCAGTTCTAATTCTTCTCACTCTTTCTGGCATCTAGCTAAGAACCTCTTCAACAACTTTACTTCCTCTTCTTTCCCTCGTCTTTTCCATTCCGACGGCACAGTTGCCGTCTCTTCTCCTGACAAAGCTGAACTCTTCGCTCAAACTTTCGCTTACAATTCAACCCTGGACGATTCCGGTGCTGTTCCTCCATCTCCTCCCCCCTCTGACTTTATTATGTCTGAAATTAGAATCTCCACTAAAGATGTTTTTTCTGTCGTATCTGGGCTCAACGTTAGGAAGACGTATGGTCCTGATGATGTTCCTCCTGTTGTTCTTAAGAACTGTGTTTACGAAAATTCTAATGGAAAAAAGCATTTCCCTAAACATTTCGGATCACCTCAACGTGTCATTCACATTTTTTTTTTTGGAGTACTCGCTTCTCACATCTTTACTAATATATTTTTTATATCAAGTTATTTTAACACTTTTATAAAAGTATTTATTGATGTGCATTGTTATGTCTTACTGATGTGTGTTTCTATGCTGACAACTTGCCCAGGTAAACTCTTTCGTTTTTGCCTTTCATCTTGTACTTCTCCTTCCTGCTGGAAGTTCGCTTTCATTCAGCCTGTCCCAAAGAAGGGTGACCTTTCTCAACCCTCCAACCATCGTCCAATTGCTTTGATTTCTTGCCTTTCCAAAGTTTTTGAATCTATCCTTAATAGGAAGATTCTTAAACACCTTTCTTCTCACAATCTTCTTTCAGATCATCAGTTTGGATTCCGCAAGGGACGCTCTACTAGCGATCTTCTTGCATATCTCTCTGACTCTTGGTCATCCTCCTTTCGGGATTTCGGTGAAACTTTTGTTATTGCCCTAGACATATCAAACGTTTTTGATAGAATCTGGCACAAATCTTTAATTTCCAAACTGCCCTCCTTCGGTTTCTATCCTTCATCTGTGCCTTCATCTCTAATTTCCTTTCTGGACGATCTATAGCTGCAGTTGTAGATGGCCATTGTTCTTCTCCTAAAGCTATTAACAGTGGTGTTCCTCAGGGTTCTGTCTTGTCACCCACTCTTTTCCTTTTATTTATCAATGATCTTTTAATTCGCACTTCCTGTCCTATTCACTCCTATGCCGATGATTGCACTCTTCGCTTCTCCACCCGCTTCCCAAAGCGTCCCTCACAGCACTCACTTCATGATTCGCGTAGGACGGCTATGGGACACCTGATCTCTGATCTTTCTACTATATCTGATTGGAGCAGAGAAAACCTTGTGGCTTTGAATGCAAAAGCTCAGTTCCTCCATCTGTCTACTCGACACAACTATCCCCTTACCTTCAACAACACACAACTCAATCTTTCCTCTTCTTAACATTCTTGGCGTTTCCTTTTCTCGTGATCTTTCCTGGAACGATCACATATAATCTCTTTCTGAAACAGCTTCTAAGAGGTTAGGTATGCTGTACCGCCTCCGCGGTTTCTTCACCCAACTCAGTTCCTGTCTCTGTACAGGGGTCTTGGTCGCTCCTGTATGGAGTATGCTTCTCATGTGTGGAGTGGTTCAACCCACACAGCCGTACTTGACCGGATGGAATCAAAGGCTTTTCGTCTCATCAATTCCCCGTCTCTTATTGATTGTCTTTAATCTCTCTCTCTTCGCCACAATGTTGCCTCACTGTCTCCTTACTATCGCTATTATAACGGACGTTGCTCTTCTGAACTCTCTAACTGCATGCCTCCTCCTTCAAGGAGAGCACGCAGTACCAGACTTTCTACACTTTCTCACTCTTTTTCTGTCCCGCTATCTAATGCAAGGGTTAATCAATATTTTCATTCTTTCATCACCTCAACCGGTCAACTCTGGAACAGTCTTCCTCAATCCATCTTTCCTCCTGTCTGTGACCTCCTATCTTTCAAACGCAGAATGTCTAGGCATCTCGAAAACCCCGGACCTTGATTTTGGCTCTCTTCTTCTTCTATGGGAGGGCGTTTTTTGCGGACATTTGCCCTTGGCCCCTCCTCCCTGCATAAAAAGAAGACATTATTAAATTTTCAGTATTAAATTCACATTTAAAATAAATTTGAAAATAATTATTAATTGAAGCATTAATTCATTCGCCATGTTGACGCGCAATTGCGAGACCTTCTCTCACTTCCTTTATAATGATTAACAATACTAAGGGATACTCCCCCTTTTATAGTTGGAAAAACACCATTTTTATCAGATTAAAAGGTTAATTAAGATTAAAATTGTTAAAAATGGAAGTCAGACATTAAACTAAAGATAAATGTGAAAGAGCAAGTAAATAATAATCCCTAAATAATCTCATAATCATAAATACAGGGTGATTCACTCTCTGGTTGCCCCAATGTATCGCCAATACGATACTCTGGGGCTACCAGCGAGTGAATCACTTTATGACTATATATTTGATAAGAAAAAGGTAAATATAAAAGGTGAGGTAAAGTATCGTGTGAACAAATACAAAATTTCCTTCGTAATTTTCGATGATAAACATCAGACAAAAAAAAAAATCCATATATCCGGATTTTACCGATTGAAATAACCGGCAAAGAAATAATAAACAAGATAGCATTTGGATCAGGGAAAGGAAAAGTGATTCATATAAGCGGTTGATCATTATAAAGAAATTTCAATATATATATATATATATATATATATATATATATATATATATATAGTGTAACAAAAGTCCGTTACGATAGAAAATTATTTTTTGTTTGTTATAAAAACAATAAATCAAACTGGGGGGTGTCATTCAGGTGTTGACACGCGTTAATTCCATCACGTTAGCTACATTAAAAGTTACGCAGCACAATCTTGTTGATATTGTTACATTCTTGTTGTATGTTGTCTTCTTACTGTTGAATAGTTCGTGGTCTTATTTCGTGAACAACCCGCTGTAGATGTCTCTAGAGGAAGAAGTTTAGAGGGGATAAATCTGGACTCCTGGGAGACCATTCCACTGGACCACGGCGTCCAATCCACCTCCCACGCAAATTATCATCCAACCGTGCTCGAACAGGTCGTGCGTAATGGGGTGGAGCCCCATCTTGGTTGAAACCAAAAGTGCATTCGCTAATGCAGAGGCATTTTATCCAGGTAAGTTTGTGAAACCTTTGTTAGCATTGCTAAGTACGTGCAGAGGCGTAACTAGTACTAACTACTAACTAGGATTAAAATTTAGGGGTGCCAAAGCATAAAAAACTGCAAAGAGAAAGCACATATTATTTCAAGTTCTATTTTCCATCAATAAATGAGAATACATAATTGAATACATAATTGTATTTGTATGCCAGCGGACTTTCAAAATCGAAGAAAACGGCTTTGTCTACTCCCACTTTAGACAACTCGATCTTTCACTCTTTCGGTTAGACGGTTTCTATGTATATGTATAACTGCTGTATCACTAAGTCTATCTGATTTCATGGTCGATCTGAGCCAGGTTTTTATGCGTCGCTTGGCTGAAAATATTCGCTCAGCCTCCGCGTTTGAAGCTGGCAAGGTCAGAGCAATTCTTGTTGCAGCATGTAAATCTGGGTAAACTTTGATTTCATTAAGTAAATTTTCAGTTGAAAATGTTTCATTTGTTCCAGAAAATGTTTCGAAATGCTTTAGCTGACTGAGAAGCTTCACTCTGAGCTTTGGAATTTGAATAAACATGCCTTTGCAATAAATTTTTTAAAATTTTGAAAAGGATGAGTAACAAATGCTGCATTGTCACTTGAGACATGTTTTAGATGTGGAGACATAACAATGCATAATTTACTATGTAAAATTATGCCTCCAATTTTCTGTGTATATAACAACCAATCAACAAATCGAGGATCGGCTAACCAGTTAGCTTGAAAATGACGTCTGGCTCCAGGAGTAGTAATGATTGATATTGGTGTAAAATTTAGTAGCATTTGATATTTTTGCGAGTCACTAAGTTGATTGACAGATACAAACCCCAGATCATCTTCTACAGGAGTTGAGGATAAAACTGATGATGGTGACGGAATAGTTCCTGAGCTAGTTGCTTCATTTGAAATTTGGAGAGAGGTTTCTGGAATGTCTACGCGTGGCCTTTTGTTTTGAATAACAAACTTATCCATTTTCTAAAAAAAAAAAGAAAAATATTTTAGTACATCAGTGTAAAACCAAAAAACTATGAAGTAATACTAATAGTTAATAGTATTAGGGCCTAGTCAATCAAAATAGATGTTACAGAATAGAATAAAAAATATATAAATTGCCATATTTTGACGATTTAATTTATTCTATATAATCTGATCCTTTCAGTGGCAAAAAGCTTTGGGGGACCATAGCCCCCCTTGGTCCCCCCTTGGTGACGCCAATGAGTACGTGTCACGGGTTATATTCCCTTCAAAAAAAGTATGGTCCCAAAAGCACATCGCCATGAATCGCAGCCCACACCATAATCCTTGGATCGATCTAAGCACGTGTCTCTTTAGTCCAATGTGAATTATCATCGCTTCAGTATCAGAAATTATGGCGATTAACGATGCTGTTTACGTGAAAACATGCTTCGTCACTAATAAAAGAGAGAGCAGCTGAATTGTTCTTCCACCCGTTGTGATACACACTCACAGAATTCCACCCTGCAATTGATATCATCCCCATGCACTTCCTGAACCATACTAACATTATATGGGTCTAACCTATATCGCTTCAAGATTCTGTACACATATATTTGACCGGTTCCCGCTTCCTGGGCAGTTTTTCGTAATGATCGTTGGGGCCTACTTTAATATTTAGCAAGAACAGCTACGGAACTATTTTCACTAGTAGAGGAACGGGGCTAAGAGATCTGACCAAAACACTACCAGTATCATTTAATCGCTTCCGTACCTTTCCAACCATTATAAGACTTGACTCCGGTCTGTCAGGAAAAAAGTCTGTAGAATTCATCATTGACTTCTACCAACTACACGTAATAAAACTAATATTACATCCTTTTGCGGGGTGTAATTAGTCAACCATATTGTTCACGAGTTACGAACCTGAACTAAACCGATAAAACACTAATTTCATATGGTAACGAACTTTTGTTACACCTATATTATATATATATATATATATATATACACACACACACACGTGAGTGACGATAAAGTCTTGGGGTATATAATGATTTTAACACACGCAAAGCCGTTAACAAAGACTGTAAACATAAACGTTTGTTGTATCACTGAAAGTAATTTACTTCACATTCCGAGGTTGTTAATAATTTAATAGTTTGTTGTTACTTCTACATCTAATGACTATTTTATTTGTTTGTATTCCATACAAATACACCATTTTTATTTCGGAAAATGTGTTATAACTACTTTTCTAATGGGAATATTTGCTTTCTTTTATATTCCTTGGCTAATCTTGTACTTTATTTTTTATAAAAATTTATTATTTTCAATGAATAGCTATATATAAAGGGTGAGTCAAAAGTCTGGAAACATAGGAACTATGCTTTTTAATGCAAATATATATGTATATGTATATTTGCATTGAAAAGCATAGTTCCTGTTTCCAGACTTTTGACTCACCCTGTGTGTGTGTGTGTGTGTGTGTGTGTGTGTGTGTGTACATTGCTGTTTTATACCAAACACCGCTTTGCCCATTCACTCATTCATGGTACGAGCAGCTCGCAGCATCATTGCCAAGTATATAGAGGTTCAACATACTAACATGGCCCTAGTACGTGATCCATCACATCACCCCTGGAAGCAACACTGCTCTGTGTTATCGTAATCAATGTCTGGCGAAGTTCATAATCATTTACTTGCCTATGTCATTAGTTTGCATTACAGACGCTCCTGGCTCTCTCTCTCTCTCTCTCTCTCTCTTTCTCTCTGTATATATATATATATATATATATATATATATATATATATATATAAGGGCGTCCCAAAAAAATGTATACACACTTTAAATACTTATAAAGGCAGTGTTTATTAAAATACATTTCATTTTCAAAATGTAATAGAATCTACAGACATTATTTAATTGTTTTGTCAACGCCTGTTTTCAAACTGACGTCCGTTCTGGTCCAGGCACTGCTGATAACGCGAAGCAATGGAATCGCAAACATCACGAAACATTTCGTTTGGTATTTGTGTGCATTCTCGTTCAATGGCTGCTCTCAATTCAGCGACTGTTGCAGGTTTTATAGCGTAGACTTTGTCTTTTAAGTATCCCCATAAAAAAAGTCTAGTGGTGTGAGGTCTGGTGAACGCGGAGGGTATTCTACGAAACCCCTTCGTCCAATCCACATCCACATCGTGGCAAGTACCACTCGCAATACTCCACTCTTCGTCCGGATCATCATCTTCATTAATAGCATGGACTAATCTTGGAATGTAACTTTTCCATTGACAGCGCTTCAAAATGCGTTGGACAGACGATTCTGAAATTCCTACCTCACGACTCGCTTGCCGCACAGATTTTCTTGGACTTTGGTGATACGTTTCCAGTACTCTTTCTTGCTTTGTGGGGCTTGTCGATGTCCGTGGTCTTCCGGAACGCTTCTTGTGGACATTCTGAACAGTTCCATCGGCTTCAAACTTATCTCTAATTCGAGTGATGGTAAGTCGCGTTGGTGGATCTGTTTGAAACTCCCTCCTAAACTGTCTTTGCACTTCAACTGCGTTTTCACACTTCCAGTAGCATTTTAGAATGAATTTCCTTTGTTCAAAGCTTAGTCTGACTGCCATTATTAATTCTAATGGGTTTAACTTGGAAAGAAAGAAACATCAATTGAGCTATCAGCTGTTAAAGTGTGTATACATTTTTTTGGGACGCCCTGTATATACACAGGAAATTTTACTAAAAAGTAGAAAAGTTTTCCGATGCGAGTCTTTTGAAAGCCTCCAACTATAAATTTGAGTAAATTGAATTAATTTTATTTGATATTTACACATTTTATATTTGAGGTTTTCACATAATTTCATTCGTTAGATAAATAGATAATTATTAATTAATTAGATAATTCGATAATCCAATAATTAGATAATTAATTAAATAATTAATAATTATACAAAATAATTGTCACACCAGTCCTTCATACTAAATATTTTTCTTCCATGATAATAATAATAATAATAATAATAATAATAATATTCGCGGTTGTTTAACCTCCTTTGTAATATCTAAGGTCACTGACGGAGGGGACCTACAGCTTGATGTGGGTTAAGAACTACTACCTTTACCATGGAAGAACCGGGTAGGCATTTTATTTGGCGGAAATACGGAATCTGACCCGAAACTTGAACTCAGGGCAGTAACTCAACCAACCAGAAAAATAAGTCCCCTTTAAAAGGAGAACTGGGTAGAGCCAAATACATTACGAGCAATACAGCTCGTCACTACACTCCCCTCTTCCCCATTTATCAGACTGGTTTGGGATAGTTCATGGGTAGGTTACCCTTTCGCAAGCTACTATAGATTACAGTGGTGGCAAACCTATGGCACGCGTGTCCATTTTGGCACGCGATCAAATTTGCCTGGCACGCCTAAGCAAAATGTAATAACGTTGCAATAATGATTATAAAAAAAAGACTTAATGTTTATAATTTGGTGTAATATACAGGGTGTACATAAAGTCAGGATCTATTTTTGTGAAATAATTATTTTTTCTATTTTTCTTTTCAGAAGCCCTTAGAATGAATACAGAAGAGCGTGTGGCAATAGTAATTTGGCGAATCGAAGGAAAGAAATACAATGACATCAGAGAGAAGTTTAGAAGGAGATTTCATAAGCCGGGGCCAATAGACAAGACAATACGAAAATTGGTGAACAAATTTAAACGAACGGGATCTGTAAATGATGAAGCAAGATCAGGACGACCATGTATGTCAGATCTTACCGTGAATGCAGTACGCGGAATTATCACTGAGGAGCCACGTATGTCCGTTCGTGCTGCATCACACAGACTCGGCCTCCCGACGTCATCTGTGCACAAAATTCTGAAAGTTAATTTGCAGAAGAAAAGCTATCATTTGCAGGTTTTACATGATTTACATGAGGAAGATTTCCCTCGACGAAGTGCTGTGTGTGCTGATCTCGTAGAACAAATCTGGAGTGATAATTTAATGGACAACATTCTCTTTAGCGATGAAGCCACTTTCCATACGTGTGGAAAAGTAAATCGCCATAACTGTCGAATTTGGGCAGATGAAAGACCGAATGATTTCGTCCAAAATTGGGAAAGAGACTCACCTAAAGTTAATGTCTGGATGGGTTTAACAAAATCTAAGGTTTATGGTCCTTTTTTCTTTGCTGAAGCTACAGTTACGGGGCTTATTTATCTGGACATGTTGCAGCAATTCCTTGAACCTCAGCTGATTGGGGATAGGATTGTTAGTGCCGTCGTCTATCAACACGATGGTGCTCCTTGTCACTATGCCAAAATTGTTCAGGATTATTTAAATGGACGTTTTCCAAATCGCTGGATCGGACGCGGAAGCAACAGACCTTGGCCAGCGAGATCACCAGATTTAACCCTTTAGATTTCTTTGCATAGGGCTTTATCAAATCGCACGTCTATCAGACGAAGATTACGAGTCTTGAAAACTTACGTACACGTATACGAACTGCTGCAGATAACATAACCCCGCAAATGCTCCAGAATGTGTTTAGAAATGCTGCGGAACGATTTGAGCTGTGCAGGGATACTGATGGGCGTCACGTCGAATCCTACTCTTAATTATTTAATAAATGTTACCACTTTATCATTTTATGATTGAATTCCATATAATTTCCAAGTGCTTCACAAAAATAGATCCTGACTTTATGTACACCCTGTATATAAACTTTGGTGGGCACGCGAATTTTTTTTTATGGTTTACATGGTTTTTTTTGGCACGACCTGTTAAAAAGTTCGCCACCCTTGCCGTAGGAGGTCCATACGTTAAATAATACTCTGTCATAGGAGTTAAGTAAATTTTAACAGGGTGTAGTTAAACTTGGTAAATGAATTAGTATACTCTTAGGCTAATCTTTATTTCAAGGTGTATTTGATGGGGTTGCTTAACCTCCTTCGCAACATCTAAGGTCATATAACGGAGGGGAACTACATCTTTATGTGGGGTTCGAACCACGGGTCGCTACATAATCTGGATGCAGAGGACGATCTCCCATCCACCAACTGTCCAGACCCAATGTCGCTTAACTTCGCTGATCGACGGGAAACGGTGTTACGACACGCCACGATGTAACCCTTCTTTCAAGGTGAAGGAAGGGAGATTTGCAATAAGACGAAAGAACCTCATACGTGATTTACGCATAGTGTACAGTTTGTTACAAAAGTCTTGATACGCTTGGCCGAATAGCAGTAAGTTAAAGGTGTAGTCCAGTGTATCCCGACTTTTGTAATCAACTGTACAGTTTCAGGAAAAATGTTTGCCTAGAAAAGAAAGTAGCTAAAAAGCACAAAAAATCACTAATTGGTAATATCCTGTTTCTCCCTCTGGACATTTTATTTTTTTGGGTGATACTAATAAAATTTCAAGAACAAAATCCAATACTTACTAATTAGTCATTTTTTTATGCTTTTAGAATTTCTAGGCGAACTTTTTTCCCCAAATACGCGTGTAGTTCTAAATAATAGGTCAAATAAATAATGATAAATAAATTCCTTCATAATTACATATAAATTAAAATTATATTATTAATGTAATAATAATCAGTCAAGAGGAAACTAGCACAGAGCTCAGGCCAACTAATGCGGCGCACTGTGCGCTAACTTATATATTATTATTCCCAGCATCATTGGGATTCGAACCCTCCACCTCAATGTTTTCATTTCGCATATAGGAAAACGGTGTTTACTCACCGAACTTCTAACTCTGCCAATATTAACATAATATTAATATAATATTCACTGGTACTAATACAGAGTGGTCCAAAATTACCTACTAAATTACTAGGTAATTTGGGCCACTCTGTATAATCATATAAATATAGTAATATTAATAAAATTATATATATATATATATATATATATATATATATATATTAAATCATTTCAAATTGTAAAATAAAACGTAATTGCAAATTTCAGTTTAATTTTACAGAGAACAGTATGTGATATTGTGGTTAATTTGAACAGTAACTTTTTTGTTTAATTTGAACAGTAATTTTTTGGTTAATTCGAACAAACTTCTTTTTTTTTTTTAGCAGTAACTTTTTTGGTTAATTTGAAAAGTAACATTTTTTTAAAAATTTAAATATTATTCCACGTAAAAATTCTAAAGTTGGAAAATTAAATAATAAAAATCTTAAAACAAATTTTTTTTTAGTTATCGAGTGTTTCAAACGACGTAGAAAACGAGGAGCCTGCCTGTATGTATGTTTGTGCCTGTTTTCGTGTGTGTATGTGTGTGTGTGTGTGTGTGTGTGCATATATATATGTGTGTGTGTGTGTGGTGAATCTTTGGTTTTTTGTGTAGGTGTAATTATGTTTATTTACATACATACACGCACGCACACGCACACACAAACACACACACGCATATATATATATATATATATATATATATATATATATGATGGTTTTCAACAACGGTTCAGGATCGACCTGCGGTCGATGTGTGTGTGTGTGTGTGTGTATATATATGTGTGTGTGTGTGTGTGTGGTGTGTGTGTGTGTGTGTGTGCGTGTGTGTATATATATATATATGTGTGTGTGTGTGTGTGTGTGAGTTTGTTTCACACTGAAAAAGAAGTAAGAATAGAGTAAAGAAAAAAGAGAGAAACAATGAAAAATAGGGAGATGTTCAAATGAGAGAGAGACATACACACACACACACACATACAGAGAGAGAGAGAGAGAGAGAGAGAGAGAGAGAGAGAGAGGTCTCCCCAAAGCAGGTGTCTTGCCTTCGGCATTCGTTGGTAAAATTCATTTTATTATTTTTATTTCAGTACAAACTTAAAGTTTCCTTTCTTGTATTCTCTTCATCGAAATTTATTTTGAAGACAAATAAATATATTTTTTTGGGGGGGGTGGGGGCCATAAATTTTAAAGCCAATTTGATACCCTTAATATTAAATTCTGAATTTCATACTATGAAACTCTTTCCAAATACATAAAATTATCTATCTATCTATCTATCTATTTATTTATCTATCTATCTATCAATCTATGGGTATAAAGTGGGCATCACAAAGAAATGTATAATAAAGTAATAAATATTATTACAAAGTTACCAACTATATTTAATTTTTGCCTCCCATCAAGGCTTCCTTCCACCATCTATCTGTCCCAACCTTTATTACCCGATTTTACGCCTTGCAACCCCGGAGAGGACGACAGTGAAACAACCAACCAAATCCTCGTGAAGAAGAAACACAAAGAGAAATAAAGATAAACCACTTCGTCTGATAAGGTTTATTTTCAAATCCCAATGAGAGAGCGAGAGAGACAGAGAGAGGGAGAGAGAGAGAGAGAGAGACAGAAAGAGAGAGATAAATGAGCGATGGATAGATAATAATTTAGTACTCCTCCGATGCACGGAGGGGTATTTGGTCATCAAACGCTTTAAAATTTTCATTTATAGTGTACGATAAAATGATGCAAAAAAAAAAAAAAGGCAACAATTTCTATACAGAAAAAATTAAAATTTTGATCTCTTTTGAAAAGTATCTTAGAAAAAAAAAATCCGTATCTTTATATCCTATATACAACGCCCCACTAATTCTACATCTATAAATATCCCCCTCCCCACCCGAAGCAGGCCCCACTACCCCAATTTTACACCCTAACTAAACTCTTGTATTTATTTATTTTTTTTATTAAGCATTTTGCCTATCTGTTTCTTTTGCTTCTTTGTGCGTCTGGCAGCGCAGCTTTTCTTATATACCCTCCACTCTTTTGAGATCCTCACTCTTATTCGCCCCACTTCAGTTATGTTGCCGGAGTCATTACCGAGATAATGATTAGGTCATAGACGACCAGCCCTCCAAATAGGTCATATATATATATATATATATATTATATATATATATATCTTTCTGTTTCCTTTTTAAGACAGTTCCACTGTTTGTTAAAATTTATTATTTTTCAGACTATATATATATATATATATATATATATATATGTATAATATTATATTATACATGGAGTATTTCTGATTGTCGATGTCAGGCTGTTCAACGAGAGATTAGACTCCTTCATCAGAACAATTCCAGATAAGTTGGGTGTATTTAATTATGAAAACAACTCTCTCCTTCACCAAACTTTCTTTATAAGAGGCAGAGCCATTAGCATATGACTGACCTTCGTGGGAAGATGTAGATGAATCTTTGCTGTCGACATTTGCAAACCTGAAAGAACGAGATATATATATATATATATATATTTAAAAATTGTTTTATGCAGCTATAAGAACAGTATTTACCTCCAATAACAGAAGGAAAAAAAAACCAAATCACTAAAAACTAAAAAAAATAACGTAAAAGGACCTCCGAAACTCCATAAATATACATTCAATTACGCAAAAAATAAAACAAGCAAAAACAAGGAACCCCCTCCCCCCCTCCCCTCCAAAAACAAAACAAAAATAAAAAGTGTTAATTACCTCCTAATTCGCAAACATTACTTTAGGGGAAGAGAAAAAACCATTATCGCGCAAAGTTTGTCCAAACGCGAAAACCGTGTTCAAGTCTTAAATCTGTAAATGCGGAGAGAGCTTCCATGGTTTTCTTCGGAGGTCAACACTCACTGATCATTGAACCTATGACCTTATCCCCCCCTCCAACTTTACCCCACCCCTGATAACTACTAGCCCCACCACACACACACACACACTACTCTCCCCCAACTCATCATCTCACCTCCAAACTCTCTGAACCCCTTTATCCCTCCTACTCTCTCGTAGCTATGACGTCATGGTAGTGTTTGGAACGAACCTCGGAAAAAACCGGTTTTTGGCCTTTTTAATTTAAAAATCAAAATTGTCGTCTATCGGTTAGTCCAATTGATCTTTCTTCGACCATTACACCGATGTTAATGAGATTCGAGTTTTGAATTTTGAAATTTTTTATTTATCTAAAAGCTATTTTCTTTTTACTATTTCCGATATATATATATATATATATATATATTTGGGGGATTCATACAATGCAAAGATGCATTTTATAATATATACAGTATATAGGCATATATATATATATATATACCTTTGTACCTTTGGTTAGCTTCCGCCCGAATTGTTTATTCTGACGAAGGTCAAGCTTTTCACTCCACCTTAGACCTACAGTTTAACGTGGAATCCGAACCACGCCCCATCAGCAGCCCAGCGTCTTAACCACTAGGCCACCTAGGGTACACATTTATCTACCAACCACTTTCTTTATTGTGTGGAAGGATGAACAGCTGGGTTTTGCTGCGCGCCGGCTGCCGTTGGGTCTCGAACCCGGGGCCGATGGATTCGTAGTCAGCGACGCTAACCACTACACCACCGAGGCGTATATATATATATATTACTTTAGATTACTTTAGGTGAGTTTGAACGACGGTTCAGGATCGACCTGTGGTCGACCCCTCTGCAGCATCTCGCCTCATTTGCGGGATTTGGTGAAGGAGGGAATTGCTGTCTGATCTCCTTCTGCCCTCGTAGCTAGCCACGCATGGCTGGTCAGGGACTTTGCACAGGACCCTATCCAGCTGGTTCTTGAAGTTATTCAGTTCGGTGTGCTGGAGATTCCTCACTTCTTTTGGTAGGACATTGAAAAGCTTTGGGCCTCGTATTCTGAGGGTATTTTCCATCCTCGTTTTCATGGCCCCTTGTCCCACCGCAGCTGAGACCGTACAAAATCTGCCTCTCCTCTCATTCCAGTTTGTTTCTATTTCATTTCTAAGGTTAGGTACAGAGCCCTCAAGTATTTTTCATACGTATATTATTGTGTACCGCTCGCGCCTTCTTTCGAAAGAGTAGAGTTCCAGGGATTGTAGTCGAGACCATTAGTCTTCACCTTCCGTTTCCTCTATCTTACAGGTAAAAGTCCTTTGTATAGCTTCAATGTTCGCAATGTCTCGTTTTCTGTATGGGCTTGTGAGTACTGAGCAATACTCAATTATTGGTAGGACTAGACTCTTCCATAATTTGAGCATGATGTTTGTTTTTTTGCTGCGGAAGCTCCTCCAGATGATTCCCATTATTTTTCTAGCCGTTGTAATTTTGATGTTATAGTGCCCTCTGAATTCTACATCTGACGACATTATTACACCAAGATCCCTGACTTGTGGATTTGGTGTTATCTGTTTGGCTTGCAGAGTTTTGCACCCTTTTTTCTGTAGCTCCTTGTTATTACCATACTTTAGAAGTTGGCATTTTTCTTCGTTGAACTTCATATTGTTGTCTTCTGCCCCCTGAAATAATGTTTCAGTGTCGTTTTGTAATTTTCTTATGTCACCTTCGTTCAATATTTCCTTACATATCTTTGTGTCATCCGCGAAACATAATACAATACTGTCCTTAATATCTGTATCAATATCTGCAATCATTATTATGAACAGCAAGGGAGCTAATACTGTCCCTTGTGGGACAGAGCTCACGACTTCCGAGACTTCCGATTTAACACCGTTTACCACCACTCTTTGTGTTCTTTGCGTCAAGAAATTAAATATCCATCTTCCTAGCTTTCCAGTAATTCCTGTATTCTTAAGTTTGTGTGCTATGATTCCATGGTCACATTTATCGAAGGCTTTAGCAAAGCCCGTATATATATATATATATATATTATATATAATATATATATATATATATATATATATATATATATATATATTGTTATTTTTCAAAGGTGCAGAAATACCAACTTAAGGTAATTAAATCTTTATTTAATATCAATAAAAATGTTTACTCAAAGTTCATTTTTACTTTGTATTAAAAACGGTTTCTAAAAACATAAATTCACCCATAAAAATTACAGTCATAATTAAAGGTATCATAAAAGAACAGTAAAAAAAAAAATATAAAAAAAAATATATATATATATATATATATATATATATGTAATTTTTTTTTTTTCTTTAATTAGTTAGTTACATAAATTCATGAGAGCCCCGAACTCCCAAATTAGAGGGCCCTCCGTTTTAATTACTTTCCGTAAACGTTTGAACTCATTGTTATCGGGGGTTGTTTTAAGAACGTGATTAGTCTTTATCGGGTCTGATTCCGTCTTTTGTTTTCGATAACTTAAATGACGCAACAGTTGTTGGACAGATTGTCTAATGGATTCGGTGGGCGGTGGAGGTCCTCTTATTATCTTCTTCTTCTTCTCCTTCTTCTTCTCTCTTCTCTCTTCTCCTTCTTCTTCTTTATTTCGAGTTTGCATTTTGCTCATCCTGATTACGCCGAAATTTACAAAGAAGCAAAAACTGGATTTTTGTACATGTTTTCACTTCGAAATTTAAAAGTCTGTTAATGAATTCGATTTCAAGGGATCCTCCACATTTAGTAAAACGTGATGCTATAATCTATGTTTAATGTTGAGAGAGAGAGAGGAGAGAGAGAGAGAGAGAGAGAGAGAGAGAGAGAGAAAATCAAACAACTTATTTTCAACCATGTGGGTTCTTTTGGTTTTTTAATTTGTCCCTGCCCAAAAGCACCCCCCACCAAAAAATTAAAAAATACCGGGGTGGGGGGGGAAGAGGCACTCTGCTTAAATTTAAGTTAATTCGAAGCACATTAGTCCGCTCGTGGGAGAGGCTGTGCAAAACCAAACAGAAATATGATATGTAAGAATAATTATACAGTGTATATATATATATATAAATAAATAAAGACATTATCATTATACTGAAGCCATTTTCAATACACTGAAAAATCAAAACCAAGCGATCTTTTGTACAAAATTGATCACATACATTGATCTCTCCCTTCTGTACATATATACACAGTTTAAATAGAGGACAAATACGGAGGGCTATTTCACTGTATACATACAGAAGTCGCCGATTGGTTTCTATACAAATTGAGAATGAGCAACAGCAGTAAACGTGGTGATTAATATAATGAATTGATTTTGACCACTGTTTGAGCCCCAGGCGTTAACGGAGGGTAATTAGAATTTATTGCTCAGTCCAAACCGAGTTATTTCTAAGAATTTCCGATACGCCAAGATGGAGGCCATTTTCCGGCTACCACCGATTCCATCAAATCCAATTAAACACTTCGTTGGCCGTTTCGTTGCCTGAACTTCTCGTCCATTGAAGGTCTTCCGGACAGGCTAAATTACCTCTCTAAATCATATCTTAATGGAGGAGAGCTTGGTGTCATGTCCATGCAGAGCGGGAATTAAATTGACATGATTTATATGCACATATACGATTTGCAGCAAAAATTTATTATATATATATATATATATATATAAAATTCATGTTTAAGGTATAAATTATTAGACCATTAAATTGGCAATATACAGTAGGTCTCTAAAATTCATTGAGACTATAAATTTTAATTATAAAAAATAATATATATATATATATATATATATATATATATATATATATATATATATATATATATATATATATATATATATATATATACAGTCAGAATTAAAATCTAAAATTCATCGATAAAAATTTAATAATAAATATATAATTTACAAAAATATGTATTTTGTAAATATATAATTCGGAGAAAGATATCAATTTGACTAGAAATACATTCAAATATCATACATACAATACCTGAGATTATAGATATAGAAAAAAGATATAGAAAATCGATGCCAAACACGGTGTCATTATTATTATCATTATTTTATATGATAAAATAGTGTCTATACGCAATTCCTTTCCTGCCTTTGGTTGTTTGGAAATAAATTGTTTTATAATATTAAATCAATAGTATTTCCCTATGTTTGATATAAGTAAATATAATTACATTTCTCGTTTTCGTTAAAGTGCTGAACTACGCCTCGGTGGTGTAGTGGTTAGCGTCGCTGACTACGAATCTATCGGCCCCGGGTTCGAGACCCGACGGCAGCCGGCGCGCAGTAAAACCCAGCTGTTCATCCTTCCACACAATAAAGAAAGTGGTTGGTAGATAAATGGGTACCCTAGGTGACCTAGTGGTTAAGACGCTGGGCTGCTGATGGGGCGTGGTTCGGATTCCACGTTAAACTGTAGGAAAGGAAATATATCTGAATAACAGGCAAAGTGGGAAAATGGATCTACAACTTCCTCAGAGAACATCTACAAGTCTTCAAAATTCAAGGTGTATCATCATCAGAATCAAAAGTATGCAGCTCAGTACCACAAGGTACAGTACTGGCCCCACTCATGTTCATTATCATGCTAACAGACATAGACGGCGGAGTAAACAGTAACAGTATAGTAACATCCTTTGCAGACATCAGCGGGAAAATCAGCGATGTAAATGAAGTGGAGGCCTTGCAGAAGGACACGAACAAAATATACAAATGATCAGAAGACAACAACATGACATTTAACACCGAGAAATTTCAGCTCTTGAAATATGGTAGAAAAGAGGAGCTTAAACAGACTGCATATTATGCTCCAGATAGACAGGAAATTCAGAGAAGCACGAAAGCGATCGATCTGCGGGTAATAATGACCGATGATGCCAAATTCGAAACACAAAATCAGATAGCGATAAATAAAGCAAAAAGAGTCGCGGGACAGGTACTAAGAACGTTCAAAAGAAGGGACAGGACAGTAGTGATTCCCCTGCTAAAAACACTAATTATACCAAAACATGAATACTGCTCAGTTTTGATGTCCCCATATAAAAAGGAAGAAACTAATAAACTAGAAGAAACTCAGAGACATTTCACAGCAAAGATTGATGGCTGCAAAGAGCTCCACTACTGGGAAAGACTACGTAAACTAAATCTGTACTTCCTGGAAAGAAGAAGAGAGAAGGAAAATAGCTTGGTTGTCAGCGGGCCAAGACTTTTTAACCAGCTTCCAAAGGACCTCAGAAACGTTGCAGGGGTCAAAGTTAAAGTTTCCAAGAGAAGACTAAATGCCTGGTTCAGGACGGTACCAGATGAGCCGGGTGTACCTGGCTATGTGCGGTGGAGAGTGCAAGAGAGCAACTCGCTCCTCCACCAAGCCAGACCTAGAGGCCGGACCACCAGCTTGACCTTCATGTGAAGAGAGACCAACGCACTGAACAGCAACGAGGTTAACGAGGTGTGTGCGTGTATATACACATATATTAGTATATTGGAGTTGTTGTCCACAAAATTTTGGTATATAAACTCATGTAATTTTTCAAATTGTCATTCTGATTTGGCTGATCTAACTTAGAGGCTGAGCATTACTTGTAACATTTTAACAGTAAAACTATAGTAAGGAAAAAAAATCTTTGTCTCCTCCTTCGAGCCTTGCTCTCTTCAGAGAACTTACTCTTAAATAGAGAAAATAATTTCCCAATACTTACAAGAAGAATCGGGGAACCTTCAGAGAATTTAGTAAGCTCCACAGAATCCTCCGATCCGCTACAAGAAGAACTTGGAGAGTAGTATAGAAGGAAACTACTGCGATTCCTATACGGTACCAGCTACTAGAGAGTAACAAATCCGTTGTTGCCACCTAACCAGAATCCCCATCAACTTCGAACCTACCAAAGCCATAGACGGAGGGGTTAACATATATATATATATATATACTGTAGTGTTTCTACCTCGTGGTGTACGGACGTTTGTTTACACTCTGTGCTAATACCAAAATAATGTGTCTATAAATTCAGCGGTAAATTCTACCCTATACCAGTGTGTGTATTAAGTATCAGTGAATACGCGAAAATAAATTATTAAATGAAGCCTGGTAGCATACAGGGTGCACAAAGAAAACATAAATTGAAACATATATTGAAAACAATTCTAACAGAATAACAGCTTTCGTGAGATTTTACCAGAGGTCTAAAATAGAAGAAGAAGAAGAGGGTCATAAACGAGAAGGATGAGATTTCGCAGACGAAAGTCGAGAAGCAGAAAGGAAATAGACGAAAGAAAGAAAAAAAATGGCAAAAAATTCGAAAAATATGTAATTTGTTGTAAATCCAGAAAGATAAATAGAGTTGGATTATGTTTAATAGAATGCGCCGCGTACCAGCTCTGCGATTGCAAAAATGAATTAGACCAGACCACGGGTTTAAATTCATTCTGTACAATACATTTAAATATTACGAATGCATAAACTTAGATAAAAAGGATAGGAAAATGATGAATAGAATAAACAACAAAATCATAATCTTTTGTGGCTTCGTTTGCATCAAGTGCGTGGAAAACAATGGGAAAGTAGTACAAACGGGAATGGAGAATGTTGAAATAGAAAAATCAATTGCAATAGGTTCACCGACAGAAAACCGGGAAACGTCAGAAAACGCCGACACAAACGAAAATGGGATCCAGAACACTGAGAGAAACACGCTACAGGGAGGTGCAGAAGTAGCCTTAAACGAAGAAATACCCCCTGCACAAGATAGAGACACGATGAATACAAATGAAAACCCACCAAAGATCAAAAATCCACTGAGTAGGTAAGAAGTGATGGTAGAACAGAGGAAAGAAATTGAATCCTATAGGACTCGTAAGGAATCTAAACGACGGACTATATATGCGAATATTACAAAACAGGTTCTTGCAAATATGACTGAAACTACTGTACATGTATAATCACCCAAAAAAATGTTTCTACATGATGGGGAATGGAAGTTGCAGGTACGGAACACGCTGTTACTATTTCCACCCTTCAATGTGCTGACAGTCAATTAGAGAGAAAAAAATGCCTAAATATTGAGTGCCTGTATTTTCACATTAAGGGTACTCAAAGAAGAGAACGAAATAAAAACAGCTCACATTCTAAATAGAGGTAATAGAAGTGTCAATGTAGTGCGTTTTTAAGGGAAATGAGAATGATAAAAGCATAACTGTTGTTTCTAATGAGAAAAGACCAAACTTCGCAGATATATGCACCCCAGCATTACATACATCACCCTCCTATTCAACACCACCCGCAGTTAATACAACATCCATAATGGTATCAAGGGCCGCAGCCCCAGTACTCCTAAATGCAGCGGCCCAACCAATAACACAAAACAGGAACCGACAACATCGACCAGGAAACAACCATTATCTAGGAAAACCTAGCACGAAGATTAGAAACTCTATAAATTTATTATATACAAATATATATAAGGCCTGTATACCAACCATGCAGACTGCAAATTACAATACTTACAAAATTTAGCTCTGGAAACAGCATGTTTCATATGCCTAACGGAAACACACTTGTATAAATGTGAAAAAGATTGAATTGTGAAAACTGCATCGAGGATACTGAAATAGCAATACTGGACTGCAACATATACAGTACAGAGAGAGTTTCTAGATAAGGAGGAGGGTGTTACATTTACGTGAAAAACACGTACACATGTGAAGTGAAGGTAAGCAAATCAAACAGTACAGTCGAAATTATTATTTCAGAAGTAAAAGATCTGAACTTAACCATTATGAACGTTTACAGACCAACGAACACAACAAAACGTAAATTCCAATTCGCTACAAATGAAATAGAAAACATGTTAAAATTATCATATTTGAAATTCCAGCACCAAATATTTTAATTTGTGGGAATTTTAATTTTCCATTCATAACATGGAAGAAAAATGTCGAAGTTATATATGTTCAGAAGTGAGTTTCATGGTAACATTACAAAAGATGATAGAACCCCATTAATAATGCTATTACATATTATGGAACATTATGTACTTACCGAGGAAATCTGTGAAGCCACTAGAAAAGAGAACGCTTTGGATTTAATTTTGACAAATGACAATGAGATAATAATAAATAAAAAGGTGACGCACACAAACTTCTCCGACCATAACCTAATCGATATGCAATTAAAGTTAGCAACTTTAAAAAACGCATCCCAGAGGAAGGAATATTTGAAGGTTTAAATATAACTTCAAAGAAAGTAGGTTGAGAAAGTGTAAAGGAAGATTTAAAGAACGCAAATTTGGAATTGCTACTTCACGAGGAGACTCAGGAAGAAATACTATGTATAATAGAAAATTAAACTAAATCCATATTGCTGAAACATGTTCCCAAAAGACAAAACAGAAAACGTAGCAAGCTCAAGAGAAAAATCAGAACACTATTTAGACAACGGAAACGAACCGTAAAAATTCACCACAAATGCAGAACTGAAGCAAGGAGATTCAAACTAGAAAAAAACTATGCGAAATAGAGTGGACCTAAAACAAACATTCGTCCATCAGACAAACAATGAGGAAAATGTTTGCGAAAAGAAAAATGCAGTGTAAAGAGAGTATTGGTCCGTTGATAGATAGGGCGACCATATACACAAATGACCCACAAAAATTAGCGAACTGCTTAAAGAACAATTTAACTCTGTGTTTACCACACTTAAGTCTGGGAGGAAAGTAGAAAATCCAGATGAATTTTTTGGTATTGATACAAATCAGCCAAGAACAAACTTGGGCACAAGCATATTAATAGACTTAGAGGTTCTCGGAAGGAGATGTAATTAAGGCTCTATCACAAATGCGAGAAAATTCGGCACCGGGGCCAGACACCTGGAGTGCCAAGTTTTTGAAGAAATGGAAAGAGAGCATTGTCAGGCCGCTATACTTACTATCGTGAAAAGCGCTCGACACAGGACAACTTCCACTTCCATTAAAGAACGCGATCATTGCCCCTTTATTCAAAGAAGGTAACAGAGCAATGTCTAGGAATAATTATCAGCCAGTAGCTCTCACTTTTCACCTTATAAAGTGCTTTGAACGTATAATTAGAGGCAAAACTACTTGCTGCCTACAACAAAAGAATTTATACAATTCAAACCAACATGGCTTCAGGGCTGGAAGATCACGCCTATCACAATTAGACCGCCAGTAGAAATTATTGGAAGCCTTGTGTTGAGGACAAAACATAGAGATAGATGTAATATATACTGACTTTGCTAAAGCCCTCGATAAATGTGACCATGGAATTATAGTACAAACTTAAGAATACAGGAATTACTGGAAAGCTGGGAAGATGGATATTTAATTTTTTGTATCAAAGCACATAAAGAGTGGTGGTAAATGGAGTTAAATCTGAAATCTCAGAAGTCATGAACTCTGTCCCACAAGGTACAGTATTAGTTCCCTTGCTGTTCATAATAATGATTGCAGACATTTATGCAGATATTAATGACAGTATTTATATTATGTTTCGCAGATGACACAAAGATATGCAAGAAAATATCAAACGAAGGTGACACAGAAAAAATTCCAGAACAAAATGACATGGAAACATTATTCAAATGGGCAGAAGACAACAATATGAAATTTAACAAAAAAAATTTCCAACTTCTAAGATATGGTAATAAGAAAGTGCTATAGAATAAAGGGTACAAAACTCTGCAAGCCAAACAGATAACACCAAACCAATAAGTCAGGGATCCTACAGTAATAATGTCGTCGGATGCAGAATTCAGAGAGCACTATAACATTGAAATTATAACAGCTAGAAAAATAATGGAAATCATCTGGAGGAGCTTCCACAGCAGAAAAGCAAACATCATACTAAAATTATGGAAGAGTCTAGTCCTACCAATAATTGAGTATTGCTTAGTACTCGCAAGCCCATACAGAAAACGAGACATTGCAAACATAGAAGCCATGCAAAGGACTTTTATGTCTAAGAGCGGTACATACATATGGAAAATAGAAACACACTGGATTGATAGAAGTAGCAGATTTTGTACTGTCTTAGCTACGGTGGGACGATAGGAAATGAAAACGAGGATGAAAAATACTCTAAGAATTCGAAGCCCAAAACTTTTTAATGTCCTGCCCAAAGAACTGAAGAACCTCCAGGACACCAACCTGAATAATTTCAAGAAACAGCTGGACAGGTTCCTGTGCAAAGTCCCTAACCAGCCATGCCTGGCTGGCAACGAGGGCAGTAGGAGATCGGAAAGCAATCGCCTCCTCCACAAAATTCCGCAAATGAGGCAGGATACTGCAGAGGGGTCGATCCTGAACCATCGTCCAAACTCTCATAAAGTATTATAAAGTATATTATGGAGAGGATGAGAGAATCGTAAAAGAATAAAATTAAGAATGATAAATTAATAAATGAATAAAAGAATGAGTAAACGAATAAATTGATAAAAGAATTAAAACCTAAATATTAAATGAATTAACAGAAACATTACATAGAAAAAAAATGACCTAAATTTGTATGAGTAAACTGTATCAGTAAACATTTGCGTAAATACAAAAATATTTGAAGGTTTCGTAAATTTGGTAAACAAAATGAAATAAAATACGATTCAAACTTAATTTTTATTATAAAATAAAATACAAATTTTTAATTAAGTCAAAATTACGCACTTTGTATGACTTGATGGAGTTAATAATAATAAAATAAATACATTTTTTCAATTAACAACACTCAATTTACCGATACTCTAAACAATTAATTTAATCTAACTTTACCTAATTTAGACTAACCTAACTTAGTGTGACCTAACCTATCTTAACCTAACCTAAACTAACTTAATCTAAACTAATAATAACTTGTCGATAGAATGTCAAGTCAAGTCGATCAAATCTAGATTTCGTAAGGCCGTGGCGTGACGAGGTATGGTAAATTAATGCGTATTCAGTATCAATATATATATATATTATATATATATATAATATAGATATATATATTACTGTTTAATATATATACGGTTAATATATACACGGTTAGGCAGACCAGCCATGAGTGGATTCTATGGTCCTTGTTGGTCTGAAAACATTATTATTATTATTATTATTATTATATATTATTATTATTATTATAACAATATATACTGTATATATATATATATTATATATATATATATATATATATTATATTAATTAATTAACAACACATTTTACCTTTCTTCTTTTGCCTTTCATTAAAATTGGGGAAATCCACTCTTTATTTTCAAGCCATTTTTGTCCAGCCATTTGCCACGATTTCTTTTATATTTCATTCCACTTTTGTGTATATTACTTTTTTTTTTTTTCTGTATTTTTGTCTTATTCGCTAAAGTCTGACTCTAAAAGTGTGGAAATGAATAGATACTCAGTCTCCCTTCATATTCATTCAACGCAGCTGTTCAACGAATTTAAAAAAAAAAAAAAAAAAAAAATCGCCCAAAAATTGCCCAAAAAGTCGCAAAAACAAAATAATCGCAAACTTTATATATAAAAAAAAAAAATTGTTAGGAAGTTTTTTTTTTTTTTTTATTTATCTTTTTTTTATTTCTTATCTATTTATTCCATGACAGGGAATAAAAATCAATTTCTTTTATGTGTACGAAGGACTCGAGAGGACTCTCTTTTTTTTTATTTTCTTATTTTATGATGGCTTGTGGTTAGTCACTTTTCAGCGGACGATAAAAGAGCGCTTGGTGAAACAACTGCGCATGCGCGCTCCTTTCATCGAATTTGGGAATTATTGAAGGTATAAGTTTAATTATGTATTACTTTATATATTCATATTGTGTGTATATATATATATATATATATATGGGATGAATTTCACAATAAAACACGTGAAATGAATGAATGCTGCAAACCCACAAGGAAAAAGAAAAACGATTCCAAGGCCTTTCGTGTATTCAAAGCTACACCTCGTCAGGGAATTCCCTGACGAGGTGTAGCTTTGAATACACGAAAGGCCTTGGAATCGTTTTTCTTTTTCCTTGTGGGTTTGCAGCATATATATATAATATATATATATTATATATATATATATATATTCAACAGTAAATCAATAATAATGGCCGTCTATATATTATTGTCAAGGTTATTATTTTAAATTTATATCTAATTGAAATATAACATAATTCAATATAATTATTTATAAATATAAATATACAATTACTGAAACATAATAATCCTTTTAAAATATTATTTGATAGATACGTTGCGAAAATAATATAAAAATAATATATGTAGTGTATATATTAATTATATATAATTTACACGTCATTTGGATTAAGATTGAAAATTATATATATATATAATATATATATATATATATATATATATATATATATATCGTAAAACATAAAATGAGCGAGTAGATAATTGTGAAATGATATATATATACAGTATATATATATATATATATATATATATATATATATATATATATATGTTAATGATCGTGTGCAAATTTAATGAGTTATTCTTATGAAAAGTTTCAGAAAATTATAAAGAACTGTTGACAGTCGGATATCAGGATTGGTCTAAGAAAGAGAGAGAGAGAGAGAGAGAGAGAGAGAGAGAGAGAGAGAGCATCTCATGTCACTTGTACTTCACTATTTTTCATTTCTTTTCGCTCCATATATATATATATATATATATATATATATATATATATATATATATATATATATATGAACAATTTCCTTTCCTTATATATTCGTTCATTTAATGTTAACTTGAATTTACAGAAATTATACGAAATATAATGAAATTCTTATCCATGTACCATTCACGTCAATGATATTCATGTACGAATATATTCATTTAAAACGAATATATTCGTTTCATTTCCCATAATTTATCATTCACTATCGTTGAAACGAAATAATTTGAAAACAATCACAGATCACTGACCCTGTATATATATATATATTGTATATCTTATCTGCAAACCCCTGTGTATATACATGGCGTCACCCTATTTTCTCCTGTATACTTAGAGGTAATGTTAGGGTAATAAGGGATGGTAGGAAGGACTCTGATTACAGGCAGAGATAAGCAAGCCTTGTTTTAATATAAGAGGGCATTTTTGTAGTGCCTGAGTGTAGAGTGCCACTTTGAGTCGAGTTAATGTTCGTAAATGGGGTCTTTCAATTATGTACTCGGTAATGGGTGATTTTTGTTTGACATTTAGTCACCTTGCGCATGGGCAGAGAGGGTATCTGTGGGTATTTTTGCCCATGATGAGAGATTATTACGGATGAAAATGGTGTTTCGGCGATATTGGTAATTGCTACCGAGGGTATGAAACTCAATACATTGATTTTTTATTTAATATTTTGTGTTTACACACACACACACACACAAACACACACACACACACACACACACACACACACATATATAATAAAAAAGGTAAAATTAAAAGGTTAATTTAAAATTAAATATTTATTTATTTATTTATTTATTTATTTATTAATTATAATTAAATATTACCTGAGATTTTTTAATCTCTTTTAACTACAGGTAAGTTGTCACACCTGAGTACTTATTTAGCGAAGCGCTGACTTAACAATGCATCGGAATTTATTTTTTTATTTTTATATTAAATATTAATAGAAATAAATTGTTTACAGTTAATTGTATAATTTGTATATAAGTTTCCAGTTAATTATATAATTTTTATATAAGTTTTCATTTAATTACATAACTTTTATATAAGTTTTTTATTTAATTATTTAATTTTTATATAAGTTTTCAGTTAATTATATAATTTTTATCACTTGTAAAATACAAAAACAAAATTCCTATAAATAAATACTCGTATATAACTAGAAAATAAATAAGAAAATCAATTAATAATTAATAAATTATTTAATTTAATTAGTAAATAAACAATAAATGATTTAATAAAAAGTAAATAGTAAATAAATAAATATACGATAAAAATAACTGAATAACGAAATTATTAAATAAGTAATTATATAATTTAATATTTGCTAAATAAATAAAGAGAAACGATAAATAATAAATAATAATAATAATTAAATAATTATATAACTGAAAAAAATAATTCAATAAATAAACGAATAATAAATAAATATACTTTATTATATTAATAAATAAATACATGTTATCTTCACGTCAGAATGGGTGGGAAAATGTTTTGCAATCTTCGTTCTTTATTGTACTTGAAGTTCTCTTTCGTTTCAACACTAATGGATTATTTTAACAGTCACAAAACGAGGCAAAACAGGTTAAAAATTATATATATATATATATATATATATATATATATGGTTGTTTGTTTCAAAACTGCTCAATTTTAAATCCCCATCATTCGTCGCTGCGATGCTATTCGATGCTCAAACTCCATCAGAGCATTAGGAAGATGCTCTTGTGAAATGACCCAATAACCT
The DNA here is from genome assembly GCA_023014485.1 of Bathynomus jamesi. Taxonomy (NCBI): domain Eukaryota; kingdom Metazoa; phylum Arthropoda; class Malacostraca; order Isopoda; family Cirolanidae; genus Bathynomus; species Bathynomus jamesi. The sequence continues at coordinate 349,948 of JAJOZX010003620.1, read as the reverse complement.
TCATTCTTTGACTGAGTTCTGCCAGATCTCTGGGATTGTCATGATGCACACGTGTTCCAACATATCCCCATAGATAAAATGCGAAAGAGGTTAAGGAAGGTAACTGAGGTGGCCATTCTCTCGGTCTACCCACTGCCTACCCATCCCTGGCAGATTGCATTCAGAAGTTAAGAACAGCAATGGCATAGTTGAAAGATTACGCACCTTATGGCAACTCCAATAGCCATAAGTTGGGGTAGAAAAACTCTAGCATGTTGGTTCCGGTCAAGGTACGATCGTCAAAGAATAATGGATCGATTATGCAGTCACGCGACATAGAACACCAAACGTTACTTTTGGTGAATCCCGCTCACGCTGAAGTGTTTCAGCCCTGGAGTCTGGGTAGGCCGTGGTAGACCGATAGCATGGTCACCTCGGTCACCCGACTTAACCTCTTTTGGGTTTTTATCTTTCGACACGGCCTGCCGCCTTACCAGAGAGAACTTAGATTTGGAGATGACCTAACCTAACCAGAGCTGAAAAGATTTTAAGTAAAAAGTCGAGATGGGTATCAATCAACAGGAAATTTAACGAGTACAAACATTTTTTTGGAAACAGAGGATAAGAAATTAATAATTTAGCGAGGAAACAGCAAAAACTAAGAATTTTTTAAACGCCAAAACCACCCTACAGTTCGGGTCTTTTAGGCACCCTTAAACTCGAGTAATTATTGAGATGATATATTATATATTCAGTAATTTAAGATAAGACTTAACTAAAATATATTTGAAAACCAAAGTAAACTCGTTGGTTAAGAAACTAAATATCAAGCTTTAACAGTATACACACACACACACACACATCATATATATATATATTTTTTTTTTTTTTTTTTTTCTTTTTTGTCCGCCAGCTTTGTTGGTACATAGTTGAAGATTGGTGACGTTTTGTCCGGAGCTGTACAGGTACTTTGTTAATAGTAAAATACTAAGTAATTACTAGTGCACATTATGTGTATGTACAATGCACCATTAATTTCACTACAAACATTTATTAATTCAGAATCAATAAGTACTATCATAGTATGGTTGGGATTTTGACTGATTTTGAACACAATTGAAGATATTAGAGAGCCTTTACGGCTTAGACTTAACATTAATTAATATAAAAAATTTATAATTTTTACACACATGATGGATAATTTCCTTTATTTTTTAAAAATTTAGCAAATATTTTATTGGCGCTATATTTATCTATATTTTGTAGTTGAAATAGAAAAGTTGAAAATAGTTAAGCCTTAGCTGTAGGCCAGTGGTACTCATTGCGCGACTCGCGAGCCAAATGCGCTATATATATAAGATGTCCATAAATTATTCACCCCATTATAAGCCTTAATAAATTCGTTATTATAGGAGCTATCTTAAAACGGTTTGCGGCAATTAGTAACATAACTCAAGAAATTTTTGTTTTAATTCAGTAAACCTCCATGTGAGCCCCATTGGTAGCACGCAGAACATCAAGACGATAGATGATTTCGTTCCAAACATTAAGAAGCATGTCTTGCGTGATGGAAGCTAATGTCTCTTCAATCCGGTGTCTTAATTCTGTGATGTTATTAACCTTCTTTGCATACACTCTGTCCTTTGTGTAGCCCCATAAAAAGAAATCCAGAGGCGTGATATCCGGGGAACGAGGAGGCCATGGAATAGGGCCATCTCGCCTGATCCAACGAGAAGGGAACTTTTCATTGAGGAACCTCCGCACTTCTAATCCCCAGTGTGGCGGTGCCCCATCTTGCTGAAAGAACACACGGGGCTGCATATCCTCAAGCTGAGGTGCAGCATACCATTCAAGCATATCTAGGTAATTTGTAGCCTTCACAGTGTTCTCATGGAAGAAAAATGGTCCAATCACACGGTTCTGGGAGAGAGCACACCAAACGTTTTTCTTGGGACTGTTGCGTTCGTGTTCAATAAATTCATGCGGATTTTCTGATCCCCATATACGGCAATTGTGTCTGTTGACTTTACCAGACAGATGGAATGTCGCTTCATCACTGAAAACGACATTGTTCAAAAAATGCTCATCTTCATCAATACGGTCAAGAATGTCAACAGCAAACTGTACCCATTTGGGTTTGTCATTTGGTAGAAGTTTCTGCAAGGTTTGCAATTTGTAGGCATAAAGTTTGAACCTCTTGTGAACCACTTTATGCACTGTTGAACGCGGTATTTGCAGTTCTCGGCTTGCTCGGCGGATGGATTTTGTAGGACTTCGGATAAACGCCTCCTGAATTCCTGCTATCTTATCTTCAGACACACTAGGCCTTCCAGCTCCTTTCTGATGTAGCACACTGCCAGTTTCTTGAAATTGTTTCAGCCATCGCTTGAGTGATTGCTTTGTTGGTGGAGTTTTCTGATATTCCTCCCGAAAACGTCTCTGTACAGTAATTGGAGATTTGGTTTCCCACATCCACAGCACACACATTGCTTTCTCCTTCACTGTCGCCATTGTGCCCCTAGTGGATATTCTGCGAAATAAAGAAAAAAATTCTTGAGTTGTGTTATTAATTGCCGCAAACCGTTTTAAGATAGCTCCTATAATAACGAATTTATTAAGGCTTATAATGGGGTGAATAATTTATGGACACCCGTATTTGGCTCGCGAGCCGCCCAATGAATACCACTGCTGTAGGCTGTAAGTCTAAGTTTAATTAATACGTTCACTGCCAGATGGTATACAGCACTTGTTGCAGTAAATCCAAGACTGGAAACCAGCAAGCATTGATGAAATGAAGCAACATGAATAGGACTACATTTTCGGATAGGAATTGTACGACAAGGAACTGTTGCTTCCTATTTGGTCTACAAATCTCCGAAACGATGTCAGTCATATAGCATGACATGGTAGTGAAAGTGTTAAAAGAAAATCTATTGTGTGTGTGTGTATATATATATATATAGTAATTTTGTTATTCAACATAAAATAAGTAATTTATCAAAATTTTATATTAATTTTCTGTGCAAAAAAAAACCCCCCCTAAAAAAGGTGTTTTTTGCATCTCTCTCTCTCTCTCTCTCTCTCTCTCTCTCTCTCTCTCTCTATATATATATATATATATATATATATATATATATATATAAAACTTGAGCATACACCATCAACACTGTTTACAAGCGAAGGTAACGAACAGAGAGAGAGAGAAAGAGAGAGAGAGAAAGAGAGAGAGAGAGAGAGAGAGATGTTCGAATGCATTGGACCCCGTCCAGGAGGGTGCCTTTGTGACTCTATGAATGCTGTTTACTCTATGAAAAGCGAAGAGAAGTATATACGCAGAGTAACTATCAAAGAATATATCAAAAGAAACCAAGAATAAAGGGATTCTGAACATTTACTCCCAGGGATTCGAATATATATATATATATATATATATCGTGAGGGACTTCAAATGCTCAAATGGAGGATGCTAATTGAATTTCTTTGTGATATATATATATATATATATATATATATATATATATAGTTGTGAAAACCCTTCTGTATTGAATCTTCATATATATATCTATGTATGTATACGTATGTTTAAATCTATTCATATGTCGCTTGTTAACTTGTGTAAATACTAATACGTATATCTAAAGATTATACACACACACACACACACACACACACACACACACGAGGTTTGTTCAAAACGTATCCGGACTGATGCGATTATAGACAGAATATGGTACTTACAGGGTTTGGGGGCTCAATCTCCCTCAAAGTACGCTCCTTCTGAAGCCACACACTTTGCCAACGATCCTGCCACTGTCGAAAACATTTTTCGAAAGCACTTTTCGGAATGGCCAAAAGCTGCTCCGTCGAATTTCTTTGAATGGTCTCAATGTCTTCGAATCGGTGTCCTTTCAGGGTTTGTTTGAACTTCAGAAACAAAAAAAAATCAGATGGAACCAAATCTGGCAAATATGGAAGTTGCTGTACTTGAGGGGGTGCGTTTTTGGTAAAAAATTGCTGGACAAGTTGCGACGCGTGAGATGGCGCGTTAGCGTGATGAAGCATCCAGTCTCCGGACTTCCACTTCTGCGGCTGTTTACTCCGAACTGCTTCACGTAGACGTCTCAAAACTTCAGTGTAAAATTTCTTGTTGATTGTTTGTCCCTGTGGAGCATATTTATAGCGCACAACACTTTTACATTAAAAAAAAACAAGAAATCGCTGCGAAACAAAACACTTTTATCTTTATCAGCTCACCACAGTGTACTCATGCTACACAACGGAGTGAAATTCTATCAGTCAACCTGTCTCGACATGCAGAGACATGTTTAGCACAGTCACAACTCTAATCTTGTTCAAAAAATAAAAACCCTGTCCGGATACTTTTTGAACATACTTTATTTATATATATATATATATATATATTAGTGGTGGACCGGATATCCGCATCCGCATCATTTTTAACATCCGCATCCGCACTTCTGACTGCGGATGTTATGCGGATATTACCTCTAATAAATTATGCAATTTACAATTAAATTAGCTTATAAAGTACCTTATAAGGCCCTGTCATGCACATTTCATGTAAAGTATTAATTATTTATTAATGAACAAACAAATATCTAAACCTGAAAATATAAATACCTGGTAACACAGAAAATTGAATGAAACTTGTTTCATTGAATTTTCCTTGGCTGAAACTCTTGAGAAAGTTATTATTTTTATCATAATCAAAATATTAATATTAATTTTAATTCTTATGCATTGCCTGCCATATTAGTAATATCACAAATTTGAAAAATTATGTCATATATTCATAATTCTATATTATATTGATAGATTAACTAAATATCCGCACCCGCATCCGCGGATGTTGAAAAACTGGCATCCGGTCCACAACTAATATATACATGTGTGTGCGTGTGTGTGTGTGTGTGTGTGTGTGTGTGTGCGTTTGTTATAGTCACTGTGTCAAACCAGCCATTTCACGTAATGCCTAAAAAGTTTTAGGCATTTCAAGTAATGAGATTGAGCGGTTAATCACTTTGTGAAGGTTGTGTTAGGGTAGGTTAGGTTTGTTTGGTTAGGTTAGGTTAGCAATTCGTAATATTCAAACCTTTCATACATTAACTATATATATATATATATATGTTACTTTCGTTGTTTTTCGAAACGTATTTTGGATGGACCTAAATTCGACCCCTTCGCAGTATCCCACTTAATTTGGTGGATTTGATGAAGGAGAGAGTTGCTTTCTACTCTCATCTTGCCCTCATTGCCAGCTACGCATGGCTGATCAGGGACGTTGCATAAGAACCTATCTAATAAATTACTGAATATAATTAGGGTGCTGTGTTGAGGGTCCCCCTTTTCTTTTCGCAGATACAGACATACATACATACATACATACATACATACACATATACAGAGATATATAGATTGTAAATATTAATGGCAAAAGTAATTCTTTCAAAGCGACATTCAATCAAGTTATTTTGGGTTAGATTAAGTTCGGTTAGGTTTGGTTAATATAGGTTCGATTAAGTTAGTTTATTATAGTGTCAACAGAATATCCCATCGTAGAAGATTGTAGATACCAATCGACCAGGGAAGTATGCTGGGGAGAGCTTTAGGCAGAAGACAGAGAGTGCTAGAACTCTCATTTCTCCTGTCACTGTCCTCCTTAGCTGATCTCTTTTCGTGTCTCACCTACCCTATGAGCAGTCCAGCATGCATTCAAACACACGCTTCTCTCCCTGTTCTTCATTATACAAATATATGCATTTACACACTACATAACTTTTCAAAATTAAAAAAAATGGCAACGATCTCAAGAGCTTCGGAGCCCCCTTGGGAGGGGACCATAAATGTCCCCACTTCTGGCTTCCCCGCTACACACCCAGATCCAGGGAGCGGAGCTGGTTCTGCTACCGCCCATTCGAGATGGTCTGGGCCTCTGCCTCATTCATTTTTCATAAACTTCTGCAACATCCATGACCTTTCCTCAAATTTTCAATCAGTTGAACACCACCTCTCCTCCTCTAAAAGACTAAACCTCACCTTTTCTTCCTCACTGAAACTCAGGTGTCTGGGACGACTGACACCAACCCCTTTTCTGTACCTTCCTACTTTCTCTGTACTCAATTTCATTCCAAAGGTGGATGTTGCGTATATGTACGCAATGACCAATTTATTCTCGTATTCCCGAACTTGAATCCTCCGAATTCTACGCCCTCTGGCTACGGCTTACATGCCACTCTCAAACTAAATTCTCCAGGGGAAGCTCAGTCTCTCCTGGAAAATTTTGAGCCTCCCATAAGCACTAAATATAGATTAACTAAAATAAAGTATCAAGTAGTTTTAGAATTATAATTTAGTTTTGCAGTAGTCTAATTGACCTGGTCCAATAAATGCGTGTATATATAAAATTTTAACTTTAACATATGTTTTATTTTTACAAAGCATTCCTTATATTATTAATTATCGGTACTATGTAGCCTCCCCTGGAGATTACCATTAACTACTGCCCTGCTGCGCTGTCTACCTTTCCCCTAATTCTACTGACTATTTAAAATTCTTTAACTACCTCACTTCCAAAGTTAAATACATTTTATCCCATTCTCCTTTTGCTGAACTCTCCATTTTAGGTGATTTTAATGTTCACCACCACCTTTGGCTTTCCTCCCATTTCACTAACATCCCTGGTAAACTAGCTTACAACCTTTCTATCCTGAACGACCTACAGCAGATTGTACAGCATCCTACTCCTCATGGATTTATCTCACACTATTCATCCTTCTTCTTATTCTGTCAAACTTCTATCTCCGTTGGGCTCCTCCGATCACAATTTTATATCTGTTTGGCATTTGGATCCTCCCAAGTGGAAACGCCTTTGACATTTTGGCGCCGCTGATTGGGAGGCCCTTGGGCAGTATTTTGATTTCCCATGAAATGATTACTGCTTCTGTGGCCGGGGCCCCTTCGAGTGTGCTGAGCGCATCACGGAGGCGTACATTCCATATCCTATCTGCAACAGAGAAGAGGCTTTCAAAAGGTACCATCGCTACCCAACCGCCAACTCTTACTTAGCTTATATTTCTGCCCAGATTCTGCAAAATCTGTTCTTCGCTAGCCAAAAATTCCTTCATTAAAAAAAAATGTGAAAACCTCTGCAATTCCAATTTTCCAACAATTTTACTTCTTTCCCTCCTCTTTTCCATTCAGACGGATGAGTTGCCATTTCTTCTCCAGATAAAGTTGAACTCTTCGCTCAACCTTTCGCCTCCAACTCAACCCTGGACGATTCCGGTGCTGCTCCTCCATCTTCTCCCTCTGACTTAATTATGCCTGAAATTAGAATCTCCTCCAAAGATGTTCTTTCTGCCCTATCTGGGTCCAACTCTAGGAAGGAGGACGGTCCTGATGGTGTCCCTCCTATTTTTCTCAAGAACTGTGCTTCTGTGTTGACACCCTGCCTTAGCAAACTCTTTCGTCTTTGCCTTTCATCTGGGTACTTTTCCTTCCTGCTGGAAGTTCGCTTTCATTCAGCCTATCCCAAAGAAGGGTGACTGGACTCAACCCTCCAACTATCGTCCAATCGCTTTGATTTCTTGCTTTTCTAAAGTTTCTGAATGTATCCTTAATAGGAAGATTCTTAAACCCCCCTCTTCTCACAATCTTCTTTAAGATCGTTAGTATGGGTTCCGCAAGGGATACTCCACTGGAGATCTTCTTGCATATCTCTCTCTGACTCTTCATCACCCCCTTTCAGGATTTCAGTGAAACTGCTATTTATTGCGCTAGACATGTCAAAAGCTTTTGATAGGGTCTGGTACAAACATTTAATTTCCAAACTGCTAGCCTTCAGTTTCTATCCTTCTCTCTGTGCCTTCATCTTTGATTTCCTTTCTGGCCGATCTATACTGTAGCTGCAGTTGTGGATGGCCACTGTTCTTCCCTTAAAGTTATTAATAGTGGTGTTTCTCAGGGTTCTGTCCTGTTACTCACTCTCTTCCTTTTATTTATCAATGATCTATTAAGTCGTACTTCCTGTCCTATCCATTCCTATGCCGATGACTCCACTCTTCACTTCTCCACCCGCTTCACAAAGTGTCCCTTTCAACAGTCACTCCATGATTCGTGTAGGACGGCTATGGTCACATGACCTCTAATCTTTCTACTGTCTCTGGTTGAGACAGAGAAAAACTTGTTACTTTCATTACCTCAAAACCTCAGTTCCTTCATCTGTCTACTCGTCATAATCTTCTACATGACTACCCTCTTACCTTGAACAATACAGTCCTTCCTCCTCTCTTAACATTGTTGGCATTTCCTTTTCTCGTGATATTTCCTGGAAAGATCACATATACTCTCTTTCTAAAACAGCTTCTAAGAGGTTAAGTGTGCTGTAGCGCCTCCGCGGTTTCTTCACCTCCACTCAGTTGCTGTCTCTGTACAGGGTTCTTGTCCGCCTGTATGGAGTACGCTTCTCATGTGTGGGGTGGTTCAACCCATACAGCTGTACTTGACCGGATCGAATCAATGGCTTTTCGTCTCATCAATTCCCTGTCTCTTACTGACTGTCTTCAATCCCTATCTCTTCGCCACAATGATGCCTCACTCTCTCTTTATTATCGCTATTATAACGGACACTGCTCTTCTGAACTCTCTAACTGTATGCCTTCTCCTTTAAGGAGAACAGACAGTACCCGACTTTCTACACATTCTCATTCCTTTTCTGTCCAACTCTCTAACGTAAGGGTTAATCGGTATTTTCAATCTTTCATCTACTTAACCGGTCAACTCTGGACAATCTTCCTTATTCCATCTTTCCACTTGCCTATGACCTCAAATCTTTCAAACGCAGAGTGTCCAGGCATCTCGAAAACCCTGGGCCTTTGATTTTTGGCTCTCTTCTTCCTCTGTGAAGGGGGCGGGGAGTTTTGCGGGCATTCGCCTTTGGCTCCTCCTTCTTGCATAATAAAAACAAATGAGTGTAGGTTAGATTAGGTTAGGTTAGGTTAGTTTATTAATGTCGATAGAATATACTGTCGACCAAATAGGTGTAGATTAAGTTGGGACAAGTTAAGTTAGTTTATTTGAATTAGGCTTGGTCAGGTTAGGTTAGTTTATTAGAGTTAGGCTTGGTCAGGTTAGGTTAGTTTATTAGAATTATGTTAGATCAGGTTAAGTTAGTTTATTAAAATTAGGTTTGGTCAAATTAGGTTAGTTTATTAGAATTATGTTAGATCAAGTTAAGTTAGTTTATTAGAGTTAGGTTAATTTGTTAGAGTTAGGGTTGATCAGGTTAGGTTAATTTATTAGAGTTAGGGTTGGTCAGGTTAGGTTAGTTTATTAGAATTATGTTAGATCAAGTTAAGTTAGTTTATTAGAGTTAGGTTAATTTGTTAGAGTTAGGGTTGGTCAGGTTAGGTTAATTTATTAGAGTTAGGGTTGGTCAGGTTAGGTTAATTTATTAAATTTAGGGTTGGTCAGGTTAGGTTAATTTATTAGAGTTAGGGTTGGTCAGGTTAGGTTAATTTATTAGAGTTAGGGTTGGTCAGGTTAGGTTAATTTATAAGAGTGCCGATAGTGTGTCACATCGACCAAGTGGCTGCTGTAGGTTCGAAAATTGTATCAAACAATGGCATATGTATTCGTATTGAATATATAATAAACATAAACAAATGTTTTTATGTTATTTGAGATTTGATTTATTCATGTGAATCAATTCAATAAATTTTTCTTTAAATCCAATTGCATAAAATAAAGACAAAAAAAGAAAAAAAGATTGAGGGTAAAAACAGTTTCCCCTCGTAAGACCAATTTTGTTTGTACTTTTGAGCCCTCAACGAAATAGGCGTCTATCATTTTTATGTCGATGCAAATAGAATCAGGACAAAACAAAAAGCAAACACAAGATTTTCGAAATTCGAGTTTCGAAACGCGAGCCAAAATTGGCCCGAATTACGA
>JAJOZX010003620.1:320000-337500 GCA_023014485.1 Bathynomus jamesi | reverse complement strand
GTCAGATATACACTTTCGGAAAAAAATTCGACGAAAAAACGTCGAAATTTGTAAAATTCATAAAAAATTACGGATCACCTGAAGATCAGGCCCCCCAGCCTTCGTTAATTAGCCTTATAAGGCTAACTAACGAAAATATCACGAGTTAACCTAACCAATCGTCAAGGCGTACAGTTGACCTAACGATTGGTTAGGTTAAGTCGTGATATTTTCGTTAGTTAGCCTTGTAAGGCTAACTAAAGAAGGCTGGGTGCCCTGATCTTCAGGTGATCCAAAATTACTAATAAGTAATATTTTGGTTTTCTCTGCATATTTTATTCGTTTTGGGGACAGTAATGACCTCCCTTCCCCCCCCAAGTAATTTTTTTATGATTTTTAGAAATTTTACTTTTCTTGGCGAACTTTTTTCTGAGCCTTTACGTACACTCTGAAATTTACATAATTATTTCAGTCCAAATTTGTGTCATGTTTCAGACCATTAAGAATAATTAAGTTTACTATATAGCCTTTAAGTAATTCTCAGAAAGCCTCTTTATTTTCAAAACTACCGAGGCAATCGGGTAATGGGTAAGGTAATCTCAACTACTTAACGGTTCGAAGCTTATTTGATGTAATTTGGGTTAAAATAACTTGGTAAGTTTTAAGAGTGCAATTTTTTTTATAATGCAGTAGTACAGGATGTATCAAAATTCTTTGTGTGTGCACACACACACACACACACACACACACACACACACACACACACACACAATATATATATATATATGCACAGTGACTTTTGAGACACCCTGTATACTGCGTTAATTTTAAAAGGTTTAAATATGCTTTAATACGAGTTAAACTCAAAGGAGGGTTTATATATATATATATATATATATATAAAGGAGTTAACAGAGTAATGCCTAAGAATTATCGACCAGTAGCTCTCACCTCCCACCTTATAAAGTGCTTTGAACGTATAATTAGAGGTAAAATACTTGCTGCCAACAACAAAAGAATTTATACAATCCAAACCAACATGGCTTCAGGGCTGGAAGATCATGCCTATCACAGCTATTAGACCACCAGCAGAAAATATTGGAAACATTGTGTCGAGGACAAAACATAGATGTAATTGTAATATATACTGACTTTGCTAAAGCCTTCGAAAAATGTGACCATTGAAATATACCACACAAATTTAAGAATACAGGAATTACTGGAAAGCTGAGAAGATAGATATTTAATTTTTTGTATCAGAGAACGCAAAGAGTAGTAGCAAATTGAGTTAAATCTGAAGTTTCAGAAGTTATGAGCTCTGTTACACAAAGTACAGTATTAGTTCCCTTGGTGTTCATAATAATGATTGCATACATTTATGCAGATATTAATGACAGTATTCGCATCGTGTTTCGAGATGACACAAAGATATGGAAGAAAATATCAAACGAAGGTGACATAGAAAAAATTCCAGAACAAAATGACATTGAGACATTATTCAAGTGAGTAGAAGACAACACTATGAAGTTTAACGAAGAAAAATTCCAACTTCTAAGATATGGTAATAATAAGATGCTACAGAATAAAGGATACAAAACTCTGCAAACCAAACAGATAATACCAAATCCACAAGTCAGGGATCTTGGAGTAATAATGTTGTCGGATGCAGGATTCAGAGAGCACTATAACATCAAAATTACAACGGCTAGAAAAATAATGGGACTCATCTGGACGAGCTTCCATAGCGGAAAAGCAAACATCATGCTAAAATTATAGAAGAGTCTAGTCCTACCAGTAATTGAATATTGCTCAGTACTCACAAACCCATACAGAAGACGAGACATTGCAAACATAGAAGCCATGCAAAGGACTTTTACGTCTAAGATAGAGGAAACGAAAGCTAGAGACTACTGTTCTCGACTACAATCCGTGAAACTCTACTCTCTGGAAAGAATACGCGAGCTGTACACAATAATAATATACATGTGCAAAAACTCGAGGGTTTTGTCTCTAACCTTAGAAGCGAAATAGAAACCCACTGGAATAAGAGAAGAGGCCGATTTTGTACTGTTCCAGCTACGGTGGGACAGGGAGTCATGAAAACCAGGATGTAAAATACCCTCAGAATACGAAGCTCAAAGAGCTGAGAAATCTCCAGCACACCAACCTGAATAATTTCAAGAACCGGCTGGACAGTTTCCTGTGCAAAGTCCCTGACACCAGCTATGTGTGACTGGTTACGAAGGCAGTAGGAGATCGGAAAGCAATTTTCACCTCCAAGAAATCCCGCAAATGAGGCGGGATGCTGCAGAGAGGTCGACCGTAGGTCAATCCTGAACCGTCGTACAAACCCTCATGAAACAGAAAACATAAACCATAATATATACAGTATATATATATGTCTATATATATATATATATATATATTATATATATATATATATATATATATATATAATTTAGTGATGTAGGTCACATCCGCATCTGCGGAACATCCGCACATTTTCTCGCATCCGCATCCGCACTTTGGACTGCGGATGTCGTGCGGATGTGGACCGTTGAGATAAAATGTCATTAATAAGCGGAAATTATCAAATTCTACTATTAATAGAACTAGTTCATTGTGCGCAAAAGTGATGCAAGCGACAACACGAGAGGCTGTTCTTGTATGAAGTTACTCTCTTGCAACCTACTTAGATCCACGTTACAAAGCTAAGTTATTTTCACCTAGTACATTAGAACGAGTTAAATCATCACTTGGCAAAGCTGTTGAAGAGCTTCAATCTCTTGAATCTGTCGCTTCGCCACCCACCAAAAGAATAAAAGTGTCAGTGACAGAACCAACACCTTCAACAAGCAAATCTATCACAGAATCTCTCTCTCAGTTTCTTGAGTCAAGCAGCAATGACGAGACCTACGCGATGTCAAAAGATGTAGTAAAAATGATCGAGAGCTATCACCAAGAAAAACGCCTGGCTGCATGTGACAATCCTATTAGTTGGTGGAAAAATACGCAGAATATCTATCCATACTTGAGTAAACTTGCAAGGAAACATTTAGCCTGTCCTCCAACAAACGTACCAAGCGAGAGATTATTTAGCAGTGCTGGATTAATATATGATGAAAAGAGAAACAGACTGGCAGCAGAAAAGCAGAAAAATTAATGTTCCTTAAGCATAACCTTCCTGTAATTAAGTTTGAACATTAAACGATGAACATCTTAGTTTACTTTATTTTAATTACTCATTTATAAATATGCCTAATAAAACTTTAAACTTAATATAAATAGTTATCAAGCTAATTAAAGATCTCTTTCTATAAGGGTGGAGGTTGGGGAAAGAGGTCGGTGGGGTGCATTTGAGTTGGGTTCACGTCCCGCATCCTGGTAACACAATTATGGTTTCTAATTGTGGCTGAAACAACAAAATATAACGAATTTATTTGCAGACGAATTCACTAATTGATTTCTATATTAGTTAGATGCTTGATATTATTTTATATGTTCAGAGAAAAGTACAGCAATTATTGTACAATTAATCAATTATACTACATTATAGCTACAGCTCTCTCTATATAATAACTTATTATATACGTTAAACACAACAAATCTCGAATATATCCTAAAAAATAACGAAAATGTAGACATCCGCATCCGCATCCGCATCCGCGGATGTTGAAATCAAACATCCTCATCCGCATCCGCATCCGCGGATGTGAAAAAAATGACATCCGCTACATCACTAATATATATATATATATATATATATATATATATATATATATATATATATATATGTTACACACAGACCATGCATGAAACAAGGAACTCTTCTGGGAAAATTAAATCCACTATAGTCCGAATAAGCAAAGATAAATGACAAATACTATAGTTTTTCTTTTTCAGGATGTTAGCCCGACGTGGGCAACGGGTCACTCGCAAAAAAGCCCCAAAATATAGCTTCCCTCACCAGCTATCTGCCAAGCTATCTGCCAAGCTATCTGCCAACATAAAATATCTCAGAGGACCATTCTGAGTTCAATCCCATCATGAAACGGACATGTTAGGTGCTTTTGAAAAGTGGACGCTCAATTCTGCTAGTTCAGGTTTAAGTTTTGGTTTTGGGCTGAAAATACAATAGTTACCCCATTTTCTTTGATGTATTCAATCCGACGTGAATACAACGAGTTTCTTGCGTATATTGAGGTCCTGAATATAGTAGGTTAGGTGTAGCTGTAAACCCTAGATCCTGTCCCAAAGCTGGATCCTATCTGCTTAGCAGATAGCTGGTGAGGGAAGTTATAGTTTGGGGCCTCTTTGCGAGTGACCCGTTGCCTACGTCGGGCATATATATATATATATATATATATATATATATATATATATATATATATATATATACACACACACACATACACTGAGACTAATAAATTAATAAATAAAATGGGTCTCATAGACCTTGATTTTGGCTTTCTCCTTCTTATACAGGAGCGGGCGTTTTTGAAGGGGCTCGCCCTTGCCCCCTCCTTCCTGTATATAATAAATATTGTTGTTGGATTGAATCGTAAATACGGTGGATATTTTACTTATCCAATTTTTATTATTTGCCATGCATTGATTACAGACTCCCATAGAGCATTCTGAGTGAGTAAAATTATCTCAGATAATGATAATGATAATGATAAGCTTTATTGATAGGATATAAATCCCATAAAATAGTACAATATTCTTGAAGGTAATAAACGATAAGATAAACCGGGTAGTACTAAAATTATGACTAAAAGAGAAATGAAAATAAGACACGAATTGAAACAAGTCATAATAAAAACTACCCACAACTAACTACAAAAAGAAAAGCAAATGGAAATGTTAATTATAGATTTACAGGGTGTCCCATAAGTCAGGTCTCATTGGAAAATTTATTTTCAATTAAATTTACAAAAGTAAGAAATTTGAACTAAAAAAAAAAAAAAAAAATTCAAATTGATGTCTTGTTTTGGGACCTTTTTTTTTATTGTTGCAGGTAGAATAACGCAGAGGCTAATGTGGAAGGTCTCTACCGTTTCCTCACGAGTGTAACTCACTTCTATATTAGCCATTAGCCTATGAAACCGAAATTATGGGACACCCTGTGTATGTATATATATATATAATATATATAATCTATATATATATTATATATATATATATATATATATATATATATATATATATAAGGGATGATGATGAAGATGAGATGATGATGTCTGTCTGTTCTACCCTAAACGATAGGGTAATGTGTATGAAATTTAGTATACATATTAAGATATAAAGCAGCAAAGGTTTTAGTAACACTCCGCCCCCTCTCAGTCTCCCCCCTTGGGTTAGGACTGGGACGGATCCCCTAAATGGCTTGGGTAATCTGCACCAAATTTGGTATACATATTAAGGGAAAAACATTGAAGGTTTTAGTAAGACACCTGCATCTACCAGTTCCCTTCACCCTTAGGTTGTATTTCGGGGGCACTTTTGCTGCGCAAAGCCGGCATTCTACTATATATAATATATATATATATATATATATATATATATATATATATATAGTGGTTAGCGTCGCTGACTACAAATCCATCGGCCCCGGGTTCGAGACCCAATGGCAGCCGGCGCGCAGCAAAACCCAGCTGTTCATCCTTCCACACAAAGAAAGTGGTTGGTAGATAAATGGGTACCCTAGGTGGCCTAGTGGTTAAGACGCTGGGCTGCTGATGGGGCGTGGTTCGGATTCCACGTTAAACTGTAGGTCTAAGGTGGAGTGCAAAGCTTGACCTTCGTCAGAATGAACAATTCGGGCGGAAGCTAACTAAAGGTTAACTAAAGGTTAAAGGTGTATATATATATATATATACACACACAAGTTTCTGGTTACTACCGAATCAGAGATTGTGAACTGAGGTCATGTTAAAGAAGGATAAATGCATCTGGGGAGAAAGACCTCATGTAAGTCTTCTACAGGTTTCATTGGTGGTTTCAATTTCATATCAATTTCAATTTCATGACTCCATTTCAGGGACATGAAATGATGGTCATCCAGAATTGCAATAAAGCGGCTACAGTTACACCAGGTTTTCTTCCACCTATTTCGCCCCCGCCCCTACGCCTCTCGCATGTATACCCACCTACAGGGTATATGTATTCTTAAGAAATACATAAGTAGACCTCTTGCTGGTTAAATATAAAACCCTCTCACTGGAAACTTAATATCATTGTTTGATTCTAAAGTTTCAACAGTTAATATACGCTGGTAAGTTTAATTCTGTTAATTATTTTAACTGATCTGTTAAACCTCTTAAAAACTCGTATAAGATCCAAGTTTACTACAGTTTATCATGTGCAATTGCAATCTTCATTACTCATAGTGTTACATAATCTTCGCCTATCGTGCAACCAATTCAGTGATATATGATACATTATAATTTTAAAGCATTTGTGTGTGTGTGTGTCTGTATATATATATATATTATATATATATATATATGAAAATTATTTCACGAAAGTAACACGTGAAAAATATTTATGATGAATAAAACCACGAAGGAAAGGAAACACAGAATGGTGCTCAAACGCTTTCGTCTAATGACATCCTCAGGAACACTGAAGTACATAAAGAGTTACAGCCTATATATAGGTTACAGAAATATATATATATATATAATATATATATATATATATATATATATATATATATAATACATAAACGGAGAATTAAAATTAAAATTAAAAATTAAAGGATTGTGGGAGGAGCATAAATTTGTAAGGAAAAACTATCGATTTTTAGCACAAGATCAAATGAATTGTTTCCAACCAATGTTATAGATAAAAAAAAAAACCTACCGATTTTTAGCACAAGATCAAATTAATTGTTTCCAACCAATGTTATAAAAAAAAAATACAAATTTATACTGGAAATCTGCCCGGGTTTTAGCACTCTGCCCTTCTTCTATATAAAAATAAAGTGAAAAATAAAAGTTATTAGAGTAGCATACAAGTTTACCAAAGATTTAGCGTTCTACCCTTCTTATCTAAATCTGTTCTGAAGGAATTCAAAACAACAGGATCGAGTTGAAAAAGACCTTTGCTTATGTTGAACTTATTTGTAAGTTGGATAATGGCAGACTCAAGAATATTTCTATTAACAATGTTGCTAGTGAAATAAAACTGAAGCATTATTCCAATCAATACAGTGGGATAACTCTGACAAATGGACATAAAGGGCACTGGACGACTGTCCTGTTCTAACGGAATATTGATGCTGTTTTATACGTGTGTGCAAATCCTTTCCCGTCTGACCTGTGTAAAAGGAATCACATTGTTTACAACTAATTTTATAGATAATGCCTGAATTATTGGTAGGGCTATTTTTTACTATGATATTTTTCACACTATTGTTATATGAAAATATTATATTAATATCCAAAAGTTTAAGTACATTAGCAATGCCTAAAAAGCCGGGAAAATGGAAGTACTAAAATATTTTTTGACAAAGTACGAGTGTTATTATTGACACGATAGAAAGTTCGTTTTGCCTTGTTGAGACAAGATTCCATAAACGCAGATGGATAACACAGATCACTTCCAATACCGTTGATTTTTTCTAATTCAGCATCGATGTATTCCGGACTGGCGATCCTAAGGGCGCGGAGAAACATTGAAGAAAAAATGACCTTCTTAGTGGGGTGTCATGTCCCGAGTAAAAGTGTACGTAGGACAAATTGTTTTTTTTTTTCCGATAGACACTAAACTTAAAACCTGGGCTTTCCCTATGTACACGCACATCCAAAAAACGGGATTGAGTTGTCTTGTTCCACTTCTAAAGTAAACTTAATGGAGGGACTTGATCATTTAACTGAAGGAGGAAGTTATCCAGGTCACGATTCATGGGCCAGATACACAAAATATCGTCGACGTACCGCAACCAAGGGATGCCAACCCCCAGGATTCTCGGAATGTAAGTAATTTCGAAAACTCCATATAAATATTGGAGAGGAGGGGCGACAAGGGGTTGCCCATAGCCATCCCAAAAACTTGTTGATAATACTCGTTATTGAAAGTGAATTTACAGTCTTTGATGCAAAGCTTAATAAGTTCCAAAACAATGTGTGAAGGTAGTGGCAGGTCATACTTATGTAATTCTTGGGAGAGAAAGTCAAGCATATCGTCAATCGGCACTTTTGTAAACAATGAACAAACGTCAAAACTGACCAATCTATCGTTAGTTTCAGTACGTGCATTATTCAATTTTTTAGTAAGATCCATGGAATTTTTTACATGTGAATCAGAGATAGTTCCGAGAATGGGGTACAAGACTTTGACAAGCTATTTGGAGAGTTTATAAATAATAGAGCCCACCGAGCTAATAATAGGGCGCATAGGGTTGCCAGGTTTGTGGGTTTTAATAAGACCATAAAGGTAGGGCAGAGAAGGTGCTAAAAATCGGTAGTTTTTTTTTTTTATCTATAACATTGGTTGGAAACAATTCATTTGATCTTGTGCTAAAAATCGATAGTTTTTCCTTACAAATTTGTATGCTTTTCCCACAATCCTTTAATTTTAATTTTATTTCTCCGTTTATTGTATATATATATATATATATATATATATATATATATATATATATTTTTTTTTTTTTTTTTATTTTTTTTTCTGTAACCTATATATAGGCTGTAACTCTTTATGTACTTCAGTGTTCTGAGGATGTCATTAGACCAGTGGTCGGCGAACTTTTTTGGGTATTACCCCAAAATATATTTGAGGACGTATTCAGGACGTAAATTCGTAATATTCTAAAATTTAGAATAACGCCACATTTATGTAACAAAATAAAATAAAAATATACGAAAAAAATATCAGCACAAAGTGTCTCTCATACCGCACGCATTACCCCAAAAGTTTTAAATTTACCCCATTTGGGTAATTTACCCCTGTCCCCGACCACTGCATTAGACGAAAGCGCTTGAGCACCATTCTGTTTCCTTTCCTTCGTGGTTTTATTCATCATATATATATATATATATATATATATATATATATATATATACATATACACACCACGTGTGTGTGTGTGTCATATGTTTAAACACCTGATATATATATATATATATATATATATATATATATATATATGAAATGGAAATATGGAAATATGATATGGAGAAATATATATATATTAGTTACGATAGAAGTGTTCTTCGGGAACCTTATCCTCAATATGAATATGAAAACAAGAGATACGACTCTCAACATTTATTGCCAAACGTTTCGGTCCACTCAGGGGCCATCTTCAGTGACTAAATAGAAGCATCTTTGCAAATTGTTAAGAAACGAGCGTCCAATTTTGCCTTCTCCAGCTTCTTTGAAAACCCCTTCAAGGGCACGGAATCGTCGTACAGTGTCTTCATTATATCTTTTACGAAGAGTAGTTACGATAGAAGTGTTCTTCGGGAACCTTATCCTGAAGATGGCCCCTGGTGGTCACTGAAGATGGCCCCTGAGTGGACCGAAACGTTTGGCCAATAAATGTTGAGAGTCGTATCTCTGTTTTCATATTCATATTGAGGATAAGGTTCCCGAAGAACACTTCTATCGTAACTACTCTTCGTAAAAGATATAATGAAGACACTGTACGACGATTCCGTGCCCTTGAAGGGTTTCAAAGAAGCTGGAGAAGGCAAAATTGGACGCTCGTTTCTTAACAATTTGCAAAGATGCTTCTATTTAGTCACTGAAGATGGCCCCTGAGTGGACCGAAACGTTTGGCCAATAAATGTTGAGAGTCGTATCTCTTGTTTTCATATTCATTATATATATATAAATATATATATATATATATATATATAATATATATATATATATATATATATATATATATTGGGTCTTTAAACATTTAAAAGGTTTATATTCTTTTATTAATTGAAATAAAAGCATGAAATTTTTACTATACCTTCTCTACACGTGGGAAATTAGTCCACTAGCACAAAACATACCCTGTGTGATGTCCTTTCAGTTCATCAGCTCAGCTCACAAAACACGAACAACAAAATTTTGTAGTACTCTAAACAGAATGTTTGTTGAACTCTGAGAAATTGCCTGTGGATTTGATACTTTAAATTCTTTTATTATGTGAGGAATTTGTTTAAACACTCTTATCTTTTAAATAATCCCCACAAATAAAAGTCACAGGGGCTTAGATTTGGTGATGTTGGTGGTATTCCTTTAACATAAACTGCAGGAAATCTGTTTGACAGGACTCTTCCGTCGAAAGTATCGTGTAAGTATTGTGAGCTGAGATGACATCACGTATAACCTGTTTGCAATAGAGGACTAATATATATATATATATATTATATATATATATATATATATATATATATAATATATATATTATATATATATATATATATATATACAATTGGTAGAATTAAGAAAGTCGAAATAAAATGAATATAAACAGTTAAAATCGAACCTGAGTGAGAACAACAAAGGTGTTTGCCTGGAATTAATAATAAAAATAATAATAATAATAATAATAATAATAATAATAATAATAATAATAATGATAGTAACAATAATAATAAAATTAGTGGTGGGGAAACCTCAATGATACTTGCAGGAATAAGGACGAAACTGGATTCTCAAAAGGTAAAATGGAGAATATTGAAATCTTAACTACAAAATAAAGGAAAAAGTAGGTATTAAAAGTTTTCCCGAACTTTATTCTGGCATGGGTTTTATTTTAAGGGGGGGGGGGGGTTATGGGGGAAGGTTACTCTACCTTACGACATAGTCTTCTTTAAATTCTATTTCGCTTGGGTTTACAAATACAGTGTTTTCCGTATTGAATCTATATATATATATATATATATATATATCTATATAGATATATATATATATATATATATGAGCAAACCCACAAGGTAAAAGAAAATGATTCCAAGGCCTTTCATGTATTTAGAAGTACACCTCGTCAGGGAATGAAGGGAGAAAGCGAGATAACAAAAATATATACATGTACAGTACATAGGACAGAAAAAAAAAATAAAAAAAAATAAATAAAAAAAAATATATATATATATGGGAATGAACTCAGAATGGTTCCTTGAGTTTTTTAATGATACACAGACCGTGCATGGAACAAGGAACTCTTCTGGGATAATTAAATCCACTATAGTCCGAATAAGTAATGGTAAATGACAAATACCATAGTTTTTCTTTTTCATGATGCTAGCCGACGTGGGCAACGGGTTCTCTCGCAAAGAGGTCCCATAAATATAGCTTCCCTCACCAGCTATCTGCAAAGCAGACAGGATCCAGCTTTGGGACATGGATCTAGAGTTTAAAGCAGCCTAGCCCCACTACATTTAGAACCTCAATATAAGTAAAAGACTCATTGCATTCACGTCGGATTGAATAAATCAAAGAAAAAGGGGTAACTATTATATTTTTAGCCAAAACCAAAACTTAAACCTCAACTGGCAGAATTGAGCGTCCACTTTTCAAGGCACATAACATGTCCGTTTCATGATGGGAATGAACTCAGAATGGTTCCCTGAGTTTTTTATGATACACACAGACCGATCATGGAACAAGGAACTCTTCTGGGATAATTAAATCCACTATAGTCCGAATAAGTAATGGTAAATGACAAATACCATAGTTTTTCTTTTTCATGATGCAAGCCCGACGTGGGCAACGGGTCTCTCGCAAAGAGGTAGTGAGGCTAGGCTGCTTTAAACCCTAGATCCATGTCCCAAAGCTGGATCTTGTCTGCTTTGCAGATAGCTGGTGAGGGAAGCTATTTATGGGACCTCTTTGCGAGAGACCCGTTGCCCACGTCGGGCTTGCATCATGAAAAAGAAAAACTATGGTATTTGTCATTTACCATTACTTATTCGGACTATAGTGGATTTAATTATCCCAGAAGAGTTCCTTGTTCCATGCACGGGTCTGTGTGTATCATATAATATATATATATAGATATATATATAATATTTAGGAGAAATCCAATGACAAGGAGAAATGTAAATGCCATGAAAAGTCTTCTTTAATGCGCAACGTTTCGAGCAATACGCTCATCTTCAGGCTGTATAATAACATGTGAAATTAAAATCAATAATTGAATGAAAAACAAGACAAAGAAAATTTCTATAACCTATTCATAAAGGCAAATTTTAAAAGACTGAGAAAAGAGGGTTAAATTCTAAGTTTACAGATTACATATAAAAATTAAGAAGCTATTTTTTAAATACATATAGTAAATGTGAAATTAATACACTGGAAAAATTAACAATAGTACACTGGAATAATGAAACTAACTAACCTTTCACTGCAATTTCCGAGGCTAATGATTTAAGCAGAGGCAAGACGAGAAAACAAAAGATGGCGAGGGCGATTGGGGAAGGGGGGATTATAAGGAATTGGGGAGGGAGGAGGGATTATAAAAAATTTAGAGGGACGGCTGATGAGTCAACATTTAGAGTAGGGGACAATGTGACAAGGAACTCTTCTGGGATAATTAAATCCACTATAGTCCGAACAAGTAATGGTAAATGACAAATACCATAGTTTTTCTTTTTCATGATGCTAGCCCGACGTGGGCAACGGGTCTCTCGCAAAGAGGTCCCATAAATATAGATCCCTCACCAGCTATCTGCAAAGCAGACAGGATCCCAGCTTTGGGACATGGATCTAGAGTTTTAAAGCAGCCTAGCCCACTACATTAGAACCTCAATATAAGTAAAAGACTCATTGCATTCACGTCGGATTGAATAAATCAAGAAAAAGGGGTAACTATATTTTTAGCCAAACCAAAACTTAAACCTCAACTGGCAGAATTGAGCGTCCACTTTTCAAGGCACATAACATGTCGTTTCATGATGGGAATGAACTCAGAATGGTTCCCTGAGTTTTTTATGATACACACAGACCGATCATGGAACAAGGAACTCTTCTGGGATAATTAAATCCACTATAGTCCGAATAAGTAATGGTAAATGACAAATACCTAGTTTTCTTTTTCATGATGCAAGCCCGACGTGGCAACGGGTCTCTCGCAAAGAGGTAGTGAGGCTAGGCTGCTTTAAACCCTAGATCATGTCCCAAGCTGGATCTTGTATGCTTTGCAGATAGCTGGGTGAGGGAAGCTATATTTATGGACCTCTTGCGAGCGAGACCCGTTGCCCACGTCGGGCTTGCATCATGAAAAAGAAAAACTATGGTATTGTCATTACCATTACTTATTCGGACTATAGTGGATTAATTATCCCAGAAGAGTTCCTGTTCCATGCACGGTGTGTATCATATATATATATAATAGATATATTATATATATATAGATATATATATATATATTATATATATATATATATAATATTTAGGAGAAATCCAATGACAAGGAGAAATGTAAATGCCATGAAAAGTCTTCTTTATGCGCAACGTTTCGAGCAATACGCTCATCTTCAGGCTGTTTAATAACAATGTGAAATTAAAATCAATATTGAATGAAAAACAAACAAAGAAAATTTCTATAACCTATTCATAAAGACAAATTTTAAAAGACTGAGAAAAGAGGGTTAAATTCTAAGTTATACAGATTTACATATAAAAATTAAGAAGTTATTTTTAAATACATAGTAAATGTGAAATTAATACACTGGAAAAATTACAATAGTACACTGGAACAATGGACTACTACCTTACACTGCAGTATCCGAGGCTGACTAATTTGAGCAGAGGCAAGACGGAAACAAAGATGGCGAGGGCGATTGGGGAAGGAGGGATTATAAGGAATTGGGGAAGGAGGAGGGATCATAGCAAATTGAGAGGGACGGCGATGAGTCAACATTCAGACTAGGGGACAATGCTTTAATGAAAAGGATTCTAAAATTCTTAGTGAGTTGGGACAAGTATTACAACCAAGAATTTTAAAATTGTCTAAAGTGACATCAATTTTACATTTATGCTGTGTTCCGAATACTGGACTTCTTAGTTTTTAAAATTTTACCTGTTCGGCCACTTATTCCCATATGCGAATAAAATCTAGCCCTGAGAGAGCGAACAGTGCTGCCGATGTAATTCCCAAGGAGACACCTAGGGCAGGTAAATAAATATACAACACCGCTACGCAACGAGTCAGGGGTTCGATCCTTCGCTGAGAAAAAGCTACCTAAAGACGTTTTATTAATAAATATGATGCGGAAATCAGTATGATAAAAAAATTTCCTTAACAATTTTGTAAATTTAAGCTTAAATTCCTTATTCAAAGGACCCATTTCAGGTACCAAGAAATATTTTATATCCTTCGGCACTGTAATACATGGAAGTTGAGGGCTATAAACATTATTTAAGAAGGATCTAATTAGTTTGTCTACATATTGAACAGGAAAACTATTATTAGTAAAGTATGATCTTAGATTATTAAATTCATCATTAAGTAAGGTAAAATTAGAGGTCAAATTATATCCTCTGAACAGGAGAGTTTTAATACAAGACATCTTATAGTTGAAATCAGTAAAACTAAAAAAATTCATGCCCAAACCAGTGAAAGTGGGTTTCCTGTAAACTGATGTAGTAATAGAATCACCGTTTTTCGAAATTAAAAGATCTAAGAAGGGGAGGGAGCCATTTTGCTCAGTTTCCATTGTATACGTTATATTGGGGTGCAAAGAATTTAGGAAGTTAAAGAATTGTTGCGCTTGTACCGCATTATCAAAGACTGCTATCGAATCATCAACGAAGCGTCGATAGAAAATTGGCTTGAGATGAGTGGGAGATTGTCTAAAAATTACACTTTCTAAATGAGTCATAAAAAAGTCAGCTGCTAACGGTCCGAGGTGATCCCATCCCTACCCATCAATTTGTTGGTAAACCTTATTGTTGAAAGTGAAATAGCATTGTTTGAAGACCAATTCTAAAAGTTCCTTCAAATGAGACAATGAAAAACCATGAAAATTATCAACTGAGCTAAAAACCCTATCTAAAATAATGGCAATAGTTTCAGATACAGGTACATTTGTGAAAAGTGACTTTACATCAAAACTGACAAAAAACTTTTTTGAATCGAAGTTCCCAGGAGGTCTTTTTGGAATTCAAACGAGTTATTTATAGTGTAAGCATTTTTCGCAAAGGGGGACAGGAGACGAACAACAAATTTTGCCAATTGAAAGGTGGGTAAGTTATACGAAGCTAAAATAGGACGGAGAGGTGTTCCAGCTTTATGGATTTTAGGCAGACAGTATAATTGAGCAAGATTAGCACCAGATGCGAACAACTGAGAGTAAGTATCATTTTTTATTATCTTTAAGGACTTTAGTCGTGACAGAAATCTATTAACCTGGTCTTCTAACCTTACAATGACTTTATTTACAGGTTCTAGAATTTGTTTGAATTTAGTAAGATCACTTAGGATTTCATTAGTTTTGTTTATGTAGTCCGATTTATTCAAAATAACCACTCCGTTACCCTTGTCTGGTCTAGTCACAACAATCTCCTGGTTCTTTGCCAAATTCTTAATACACTGCAAATCACTCTTCCTAAATATGTCAGTTCTCAAATTTAACTCAAGAATTTTTTCTAAACTTAGAAATCTTAAATTTCAATCTTTCATATTTAGGAAGAGTGATTTGCAGTGTATTAAGAATTTGGCAAAGAACCAGGAGATTGTTGTGACTAGACCAGACAAGGGTAACGGAGTGGTTATTTTGAATAAATCGGACTACATAAACAAAACTAATGAAATCCTAAGTGATCTTACTAAATTCAAACAAATTCTAGAACCTGTAAATAAAGTCATTGTAAGGTTAGAAGACCAGGTTAATAGATTTCTGTCACGACTAAAGTCCTTAAAGATAATAAAAAATGATACTTACTCTCAGTTGTTCGCATCTGGTGCTAATCTTGCTCAATTATACTGTCTGCCTAAAATCCATAAAGCTGGAACACCTCTCCGTCCTATTTTAGCTTCGTATAACTTACCCACCTTTCAATTGGCAAAATTTGTTGTTCGTCTCCTGTCCCCCTTTGCGAAAAATGCTTACACTATAAATAACTCGTTTGAATTCCAAAAAGACCTCCTGGTAAAAACTTCGATTCAAAAAAGTTTTTTGTCAGTTTTGATGTAAAGTCACTTTTCACAAATGTACCTGTATCTGAAACTATTGCCATTATTTTAGATAGGGTTTTTAGCTCAGTTGATAATTTTCATGGTTTTTCATTGTCTCATTTGAAGGAACTTTTAGAATTGGTCTTCAAACAATGCTATTTCACTTTCAACAATAAGGTTTACCAACAAATTGATGGGTAGGGATGGGATCACCAGTCGGACCGTTAGCAGCTGACTTTTTTATGACTCATTTAGAAAGTGTAATTTTTAGACAATCTCCCACTCATCTCAAGCCAATTTTCTATCGACGCTTCGTTGATGATTCGATAGCAGTCTTTGATAATGCGGTACAAGCGCAACAATTCTTTAACTTCCTAAATTCTTTGCACCCCAATATAACGTATACAATGGAAACTGAGCAAAATGGCTCCCTCCCCTTTTAGATCTTTTAATTTCGAAAAACGGTGATTCTATTACTACATCAGTTTACAGGAAACCCACTTTCACTGGTTTGGGCATGAATTTTTTTAGTTTTACTGATTTCAACTATAAGATGTCTTGTATTAAAACTCTCCTGTTCAGAGGATATAATTTGACCTCTAATTTTACCTTACTTAATGATGAATTTAATAATCTAAGATCATACTTTACTAATAATAGTTTTCCTGTTCAATATGTAGACAAACTAATTAGATCCTTCTTAAATAATGTTTATAGCCCTCAACTTCCATGTATTACAGTGCCGAAGGATATAAAATATTTCTTGGTACCTGAAATGGGTCCTTTGAATAAGGAATTTAAGCTTAAATTTACAAATTGTTAAGGAAATTTTTTTATCATACTGATTTCCGCATCATATTTATTAATAAAACGTCTTTAGGTAGCTTTTTCTCAGCGAAGGATCGAACCCCTGACTCGTTGCGTAGCGGTGTTGTATATTTATTTACCTGCCCAGGTGTCTCCTTGGGAATTACATCGGCAGCACTGTTCGCTCTCTCAGGGCTAGATTTTATTCGCATATGGGAATAAGTGGCCGAACAGGTAAAATTTTAAAAACTAAGAAGCCTAGTATTCGTGAACACAGCATAAATGCAAAATTGATGTCACTTTAGACAATTTTAAAATTCTTGGTTGTAATACTTGTCCCAACTCACTAAGAATTTTAGAATCCTTTTCATTAAAGCATTGTCCCCTAGTCTGAATGTTGACTCATCGCCGTCCCTCTAATTTGCTATGATCCCTCCTCCTTCCCCAATTCCTTATAATCCCCCTTCCCCAATCGCCCTCGCCATCTTTGTTTTCCGTCTTGCCTCTGCTAAATCAGTAGCCTCGGAATTGCAGTGTAAGGTAGATAGCTCCATTATTCCAGTGTACTATTGTAATTTTTCCAGT
>JAJOZX010003620.1:280000-315000 GCA_023014485.1 Bathynomus jamesi | reverse complement strand
ATTAATTGGATAGAAAAAAAACATTCTTTTGCAAGTTAAAGTTTTGCTAATTGTGTTATACAGCCATACATGATTCCAGTATGTAGTGGTACAATTTCGTACAATTTCTGAAAAAAGTTCGTCTAGAAATATAACATTTCTAAAACACCAAAATTACTTGTCCGATTCTCTGCACATGGTTGTGTGTCCAGGAACGAGACTCGTGCATGGTGAGGTAGCTTCTGCATAAAGTTCTACTGTATTTCCGACCGCATGCAGACACGTTATACAGTACATATAAAGCTTTATGCTCAGTAAAGGATAGGAGCTCTGTCTACAATCAAGGACAAAACGAACATGAGCAAATAGGATCCATTATTATCGTAACAAGAAACAAGAAACACATTCATCTTTTTCTGTTTCAATCTGATCAACTAGAGATAGAATATATATATATATATATTCCTTGATAATGTGAATATATCACGAAAGCGCTCGGACTTTGTGTTTCCTTTTCCTTGTGGTTGTTTGCTTATTAATAAGGTCACGTGTTATTTTGTGATTCTAGTGCATATATATATATATATATATATAGAGAGAGAGAGAGAGAGAGAGAGAGAGAGGCAGTACCAATGATACCGTATCGATGAGAATGTATTACTGATACAATTGTATCTTAGTACAAATGTTATATGATGACATAACGTGTATCTTCGATACACAGTTTGACAATATATTATATAAAAATATTGTCAATGATACACGATACATCACTATTTAAAATTTATAATTCACTTTAAATACTGACGCGTACTTAAAAAGCAAATGTTAAAAAAATTACGTCAGTGTTAGAGGATTTCTTAAAAAAAAAAAAATATATATTATATATATATATATATCAGTATACCAGTATATTGTCTTGTCATCAAGTTCTCCAGTGAAACGTCTTTACAGTTTTGAAGGAAAGATTGTTTTACTGCCTTTATAGTTCTGAGGGAACGACTTTTTCACAGCTTTGATGGAATAGTTGCTTTACAGTTTTGAGGGAACGGCTGCTTCACAGTTCTGAGGGAACGGCTGCTTCACAGTTCTGAGGGATCAATTACTCGTCTTCAACAAAAAAGATAATCCGGTAAAATTTTGAACATTTCTCGTTTTACGTTTGAATTCATTTTGTAGGAAAATTCCCTTTGCAAGAAGTGGAACGTTTATTAAATACAAAATACGTTTATAAAACTTCACAAAAAAAGCTAATTATGACCTTTACTAAACGTTCCATTTCCTTGAATCTTAAACAGTTTAAGACATTTACTCAACATCTCATTTCCTGTTGAATGTTTTCGTAGAAAATGAATTCAAACATGATACGAAGAATTAGAACATCAATAAATATACTGTAGAAATATAACGCTGTTTTACTACACTCTATTGATATGTTTTCTTAAAAATTACGGAATAAGTATTACAAAAGTATCTTGTATCGAATAATGTATTGTCGGTATGTATCGTGTATGTATCAATAATCTTCCTGGCTTTCTCTGATTTCCAAATTGTATTGTGTATCACTGATACATCTCTCTCTCTCTCTCTCTCTCTCTCTCTCTCTCTCTCTCTCTCTCTCTCTCTCTCTCTATAATATAATATATATATATATATATATATATATATACTACTTTATGACCATGACCAAAGGAGCTATTTGTCAATATCAGTTTATAAAGAGAAAAATACTCGACACATAGAAAAGAATCTCCGTCAATGGTCATAACAATCCAATTCCGTGAGTTATTATGACCTCTTTATCAACAACACTGTCGAACATTCGGCTTTGTCCACTTACAATAATAATATTTTTAGTAAGCACCGTTCTATTTTCTCCCATAATCGTCCTCTTTATTGTAAAAGATTAACTTTTTGGGGGACTTACCCCGAGGGAATGACATTGATATGTAAGTTTTCCCACGAAGATTTTACGTGTCTCCAAGAATCGCAAAAAAAAGGTATGTTATTTGGTTGAATTTATTATATGTCATAAAGTCTGCTTTCTCATTTTGTATATATATATATATATATAATATATTTTACAACGTTTACTTTACAGTTCATATATTGTGCGGGGATTTTTACAGAAAAGATGTTTTATTACGGTGTATTTCTTATAGATTACAGTTTATTGTTTTGTTTAGATTTTATTTTAAAGGGAACGTCATGTGTGTGTATATATATATATATATATGTGTGTGTGTGGTGTGTGTGTGTGTCCAGTGAAGCGGTAACACGTGTTTCTTCTGTAGTCCGAGTAAAAGTTAAAATACAGTAAAAATCCCGTAATTAAAGAAATTTTAAGAAGTGCCCCTATTTATGTTAATATCTATTGCACACCAATATATTATAGCGTGAAATCACAGCGTTTACCATAACAAAATAAGTTAATTAGGCCTAATCAAGGGATAAAATTAGTCATCTGAAAAACTCCAGGCAGCTATAAGTGAAACAAAGAGTTCCCCTAACATCCCAGAACCATCCTCCACGGGCGGTCTCCTGTCCACCAATCAACACGCGATACCCACCCTTCAGAGTAACGGAGGCACCTACCTATGATTCGAATACTTAGACTGGAAAACAATATTCGAGGACAAGACAACTGAAGAGACGCTAATGATCTTAAAAGAAAAGATGCTGGAAATTTTAGGAAAATATGTTCCAAAAGAGCAAGCAAAAGGAAAGAGGAAGATTTTGAGAAGCAAAAGCAACAATATTTCGCGAAAGAAAGATAGTAGCTACAAAATTAATAAACTCCACAAACAACAATGACAGAAAAATGATATAAGAAAAGCTGAAGAGAATCGATGATGAAATATAATCTCTTCTTAAGGGTCATTCAGAAAGGAAAGAGGAAGATGTGGTAGAAGTAATAAAGGAAAACTCCAAATACTTCTATAACTGTGCGAAAAGAAAAACAAGAAATCACCGCTATCGGGGTTCTTAAGGAATGAATATAATGAAGAACTAGCAGACGATTTAAAAGAAATATTTGAAAGAGCTCAGTATGAATCCGTTTTCATACTGAACAAGGTGACAAAGTGGTATCTGATCGCAATACCTCCTTTGAAGAGTGGCGACAAAGAGAGAATATAACGGATTTTGACTTTGCCCCAGAAGATATAGCTCGAGTTATAGGACAAATGAAATCACATTCAGCTGCAGGACCGGACAAATGGGACGCCTTGACGATTAAAAACTGTAAGAATGAAATAGCTACACCTCTGTATTGAATATGTAGGTCTCTGGACACAGGAGAAATACCGGGCATCTTGAAGAGGGCGAACATTGTCCCTGTATACCCGTATAAAGGAGGAGATAGATCTCAAGCAAAGAATTATAGACCAGTGTCACTGACATCTCCTCTCACCACAATATTTAACCCTTTAAGCCCTGAATTTTTTGTAGGTTAAGTTATGAATGCGTGTATTTGAAACGTTAGCAATTGGCATCTTCAGTCCTTAAAGGGTTAACAGGGAACAGTATTAGCCGCACTCCTATGAATTATCGTGCTAACACATATAGACAACGAAGTAACCAATAATAGTATGCTAACATCCTTTGCTGACGATACAAAAGTCAGCAGAAAAATTAGAAATGCAGATGATGTGAAATCCTTAGAGAAGGACACAAACAGAATATACAGATGGTCAGAAGAAAACAACATGAAATTTAACACCAGAAAATTAAGGTATGGAAAAGATGAGCTGCTAAAACGGAATATTATGCCCCAAATAGGCAGAAAATCCAAAGAAACACAAAAGCAAAAGATTTAGGAGTTCATAGCCGACGATCCGACATTTGAGACGCAAAGTAAGTTAGCAATAAACAAAACAAAAAGAATTACGGGACAGGTACTGAGAACTTTTAGAAGAAGGGACAAAAAATAATGATTCCCTTGCTGACAACGCCGATCATACCAAAACTGGAATACTGCTCAGTCTTGACGTTCCCATATAAAAAGAAGACTAGAAGAAATTCAAAGAAATTTCACAGCCAAGATCAATGACTGTAAAGAACTCAGTTACTGGGAAAGACTACGTAAATTAAATCTATATTCGCTGTAAAGAAGAAGAAGAAAGAGATATATATACCTAGGCTGACCATACGTACCGTTTTGAACGGGACAGTACCGTTTGTTTTATATTTCCTGGCCGTCCCGTCGTTTTAATAAAAATGTCAATTTTGTCCCGGTTTATGTACTTACTTTTTCATGAATACAGAATATTACATAACCCCCGTCCCTTTTTTGCATCTCAATGTCCCGTTTTTGTCTCAAGGAAATATGGTCAGCCTATATATACCATAATATACGCATGGAAAAATAATAGAAAAACTAATACCTAACCTCAAACTGAACCCGATAACCACCCAAACAACACTGGAAAATAGGAAAGGTAGCATGTGTAGTTCCTAAACTAAAGACCAAACAAGGTGAATCCACAGCTTTGACAGGAAAGAGCCCTGTTGTCAGAGGGCCAAGACTATTTAACCAGATACCCAAAGACATCAGGAACATCAGTGGGGTCAAAGTTGAAGTCTTCAAAAGAAGATTAGACGCCTGGCTCAGAACGGTCCCGGATTAGCCGGGTATGCTTATATATGTGAGATGGGGAGCTCAGGACAGCAACTCTATCTTGCATCATGTCAGATCTAGAGGTGAGGCCACTAGCTTGACCTCCGTGTGAAGAGAGACTGACGCACGGAACATCTGTAATGTCGCAAGACATATATAGGCTATTGTATATATCGTGTAGTGGTTAGCATCACTGACTACGAATCCATCGGCTCCTTGTTCGATTCTCGGCGAGGACAGCCCGCGTACAGCTCACCTAGTTGTTCATCCTTCCGAAAAAAGTAAAAAATTGCCTGAAAAAAAATGGGTGCCTTGAGTAGCCTAGTGGTTAAAACAGTGGGCTGCTAATCGAGAGGTCATGAGATCGGGTCTGGACGTGAACTTTGTAATTTCTGACTTCTTTGGTAGGTCGTGGTTCGGATTCGACGTTAAGCTGTAGGCCAACTGTAAGGTGGGGCCAACACGCTTGACCTTCGTCAGAATGAACAATTCGGACGGAAACAACCTAAGCTTTATAATATAGAATATAGTTCACGCAACGCCGGCAACTCTTTTTCATCCTCTATTCGAAATCTGATCGGATAGAAGGCATATCAAACCAAAATAAAAGAGTTTACTTCTTTTAATAACAGGACAACATAAATTTTCGATTTTGCCTACAAATAAATCATTTCTTTTGGCTTTTCCCTCTACACTATTTCTCCCCTCCTCCCCCCTGAAACGTAAAATTAATTTAGATGTTTCAGATATTGTCAGAAACGTTGCCAAAAAATCCGAAAATAAATGAATATTTTTACATGTCATTTACGAAGAGCAACTTACGATTTACTTCTGTATAATGAAGTCTTATTTTATAGAAGGAATCTTTTTCCTCGCTTCGATCAATATGCAAAAGCGACTTTTGTATACAATACGTGTCTTCTAAATGCTTTATAATATGTTATAAGAACCACAAAGGAAATGACTCGTTTATCTTAAAGTAAATATTTATTGAGCGTATAAATATATAAGTACTGAACCGTTACTAGAAAAAGTTATCATATACACACACACACACACACACACGCACACATATATATATATGTGCGTGTGCGTGTGTGTGTGTGTGTACAAGCAATAAAGATCGGAAATTACGTGCATTAAGAAATTTAATATTTTTCTTTCTTTTTTCAAAAAATAAAAAAAATAAAAAATCCTTATCTCTCTCTTCATCAGTTGAATTCAATGCTTAACTCTGTATATATAAGCAAGGCGGAGCGGACTAAGTTATATATAAGAATCCCTATGAAAATGTGCTCTTTTCTCTCGTCTTCTGGTATTAAGAACCGCTTTGTTTGTTCAGGTGCGCCTGAAACTAAACAAATTGCATTGGCTAAACATTCGCTAAAGGACTCGCAGTTATAATACGATGTCATCTTTTCCCTTGACCAAAAAAAAAAAAATGAGCTTTTTGCTTTTGAATTTTAAGAAGAGAAGGATTTTTTATGTTTTGTTATTTGGTATTTTAATTTTAGATTTATTATATTGTAATTAAAATAAAGTAATTTTAAATTGATTCAACGGTGTTTGGTGGTTATATATTGGTGAAGGTAATGTAATATATTGATAATATGTTGGTGAATGTTTTATAACTGTTTTTTTTTTATTTTTACACAACAGGCTATAACATTGGTTTTTTTTTTTAATATTTACATAGTTCTTATATTTTAAAAGGAATGGAAGTGAGTTTGTTTTAATTTATTATAAATCTGTAAAATTACAGAAAAATATTTCGTAACAGCATCCAAATTCAGGGTTCACTGTTTGCCAACTATTTCAGGTTGTTA
Source organism: Bathynomus jamesi (assembly GCA_023014485.1). Classification (NCBI taxonomy): domain Eukaryota; kingdom Metazoa; phylum Arthropoda; class Malacostraca; order Isopoda; family Cirolanidae; genus Bathynomus; species Bathynomus jamesi. Next base: position 308,577 of record JAJOZX010003620.1, on the reverse strand, counting down.
ATTCAACCATGCGATGGTTTTATGCATGCTTATTTTTCTGGTAACAGACTACACTGACAAATAGTTAACCATAGTTGTTGATCTAACCGAATATTTTTCTCTGCATAGCTACGATTTGGGCACATAATACGAACAACGAAAGAGAATTGAGACGTCTCTTCCTGCCATTGGCAGTTTGGAAGCATAAAACATACGAGTACAATGAACCTCAATACGTATTACTATTTAGCTCTTTTAGATGGGAGAGGACCAAACATAGATGAATTGAGTAATGGACACCACTTCAACCAATGAATAAAGAGATTAAAACCATGGATCTTGACTCTTCAAGTGTGTGCAAACATACTACAGTTATATACACCACAATCCCAATTAAGAAGAGTTTGTTCTTTGAGGGGGAAAAAATGCTTCTAACAACTTTAATAGGACCAAAGGTTTCAAAACTTCACTTCCATTATCAATGGTCAAACTAAAATAACAAATACACTTAGAATTAGAATTAGAAATTATTTAATTAAATTAGATCAGGATTAAAACTATTAAAGGATATAAGGGTAAAAATTAAAACAGAGACTGTCAAATAAGGTAAATAAAAGTGAACAATGAGCACGCGTAATGGTACTGTGATATTTACATGGGAAAGTTGATTATAATAATGTGTTACGTGGAATGCCTCAGATACGAAATGCATCAACGAGTTTGTATATCATTATTTACACAAAGTATATTCAAAGGAAGATGAATAATCATTCAAACAAGGTTTATAATGAAAAATGTGGTGATTCTGATATTACAGTTTAGTTGGTTGGGAATTATGGAGGATTGTCTATATTAAAGCGAGAGGCATTAATAAGTGAGTGGTTGGTCGCGTGACAGAGCTCACGTACACGTGATTATAATGGTTTGTTAAGAGGTAGGGAAGTACGACTGGAAATACCTTGAAGTTCGTCTGTTCTGAGTTTGAACTGGCGCAAGTGCTACCAATGTAATTCGCATTGCAACGAGTACAATTAAAAGAATAAATAACAGACTACAGGGTGTTCGAAAAGTCCCGTCACCCCTACAAAATGTACATATTGTAATAACAATTTTATTTTTGTGTGATTAATTGTATTTATATGTCATAGGTGTAATTTAAGAAACAAGTCACTAGCAACAATTACTTTAATTACAGTAAATACAGTTACTAATTACAGTTATTAATTACAGTTACTAGTGTCTGTATCGCTTAATTCATTAACAAATGACGGGCGGTTTGGTTTCATGCCGAGATCTTTTGTCATGTGATCTCTCATTGTGGACATGGAGCCTGCAAGTTCTTGTGATCGTTTCCGAAGTGATTTTTTCAGTGAATGAGCCACCGATGCAATCACACCTTCACATTGTTCTACTCGCATTGTTGGTCTTCCTGACCGTGGTCTGTCCTTGATGGAGCCAGTTTCAAACAGCTTTTTCTCCCAGCGTAATACCGTCTTGTTTGGTGGTGCAGCCTTATTGAATCTTGTGTTGAAATCATTCGGAATATCATGCATCGCTTTGCCAGTATGTGACCCTTCGTGAGCCCATGTGCTCATCACTATCCTTTCCTCCAGAGTGTAAGTGGACTGGTCTGCCATTGTTCACACAACTCTAATACCTGGAAAAGAAAAAAAATGTCAATGAAACATATAAATTCAATTAATCACACAAAAATAAAATAAGTATTAAAATATGTACATTTTGTAGAGGTGACGGGACTTTTCGAACACCCTGTACATGAGGCTAATGTAGCGCGGTTGATGAGGATTTTAATACAGCTAATTTTATATAACAGGAGTATATCACGGAAATAGTTAGTGCCTAAACTGGTATAGATGGGTTTATGGTAGAAGAGAGTACTTGTAGTTTAACACTTTATGTGCTTTGATTATATTATTCAAGAAAAGAGAGTGTTATTTTTTTCTTTTTTGATATTAGAATAACAAACCAAAACCATTTCGTTGGTGATGAAAAAACGTTCCAAAACCTTTGGTTTAATTAAAGGTGGTTTATATATATATATATATATATATATATATGATGAAAATAACCACGAAGAAAAAAGGAAACGCAGAATGGTGCTCAAGCGCTTTCGTCTAATGACATCCTCAGGAACACTGCCATTTAATTCCTGAGGATGTCACTAGACGAAAGCGCTTGAACACCACTCTGTGTTTCTTTTTTCCTTCGTGGTTATTTTCATCATAAATATTATTCACGTGTTACTTTCGTGAAATAATTTTCATATATATATATATAATATATATATATATATATATATGCATTTAACTGCATATGTATGTGTATATATATATATATATGATACACACAGATCGTGCATGGAACAAGGAACTCTTCTAGGAAAATTAAATTCACTATAGTCCGAATAAGTAATGGTAAATGACAAATACTATAGTTTTTTCTTTTTCATGATGCTAGCCCGACGCGGGCAACGCGTCACTCGCAAAGAGGTCCCAAAAATATAGCTTCCCTCACCAGCTATCTGCAAAGCAGATAGGATCCAGCTTTGGGACAGGATCTAGGGTTTAAAGCAGCCTAGCCCAGCTACATTTAGAACATTTAAACCCTAGATCCTGTCCCAAAGCTGGATCCTATCTGCTTTGCAGATAGCTGGTGAGGGAAGCTATATTTTTGGGACCTCTTTGCGAGTGACCCGTTGCCCGTGTTGGGCTAGCATCATGAAAAAGAAAAAAACTATAATATTTGTCATTTACCATTACTTATTCGGACTATAGTGGATTTAATTTTCCAAGAAGAGTTCCTTGTTCCAGGCACGGTCTGTGTGTATCATAAAAAACCTCAGGGAACCATTCTGAGTTCATTCCCATATATATATATATATATATATATATCAGGTGTTTAAACATCTGACACACACACACACACACACACACGTGTGTGTGTGTATATATATATATATATATATATATATATATATATATATATATATGATGAATAAAACCACGAAGGAAAGGAAACACAAAACGGTGCTCAAGCGCTTTCGTCTAATGACATCCTCATTAGACATCGTCATTAGACGAAAGCGCTTGAGCACCGTTTTGTGTTTCCTTTCCTTCGTGGTTTTATTCATCATAAATATTTTTTACGTGTTACTTTCGTGAAATAATTTTCATATATATATATATATATATATATATATATAACCTTCGTTAACCTTGATTTTGCTTCCGCCCGAATCATATATATATATATATATATATATATAGAGAGAGAGAGAGAGAGAGAGAGAGAGAGAGAGATAAATAGATATCGATAGTTTTTTTTTAAGTATAAAAGACGAAAACTATATATGACTAATAACCTGGTAATTAACATGCATTAACCCTGTTTATCCATAGCTCCTTTTATACGCATGAATATCGATTCCAAACAATAGTTACAAAAGTTATACAGAAGTTACAGAAGATTCAGAAGTTTCAGAAGTTTCAAAAATTTGAGAACTTGCAAAAGTTACAGAAATTACTAAAGTTACAGAAATTTTGGAAGTTTCAGAAATGACAGGAGGTTACAGAAGTTTCGGAAGTTTCAGAAATGACAGGAGGTTACAGAAATTTTGGAAGTTTCAGAAATGACAGGAGGTTACAGAAGTTTCGGAAGTTTCAGAAATGACAGGAGGTTACAGAAATTTTGGAAGTTTCAGAAATGACAGGAGGTTACAGAAGTTTCGGAAGTTTCAGAAATGACAGGAGGTTACAGAAATTTTGGAAGTTTCAGAAATGACAGGAGGTTACAGAAGTTTCGGAAGTTTCAGAAATTAAAGTGGTTACAAACCAAAACAGACCCCAAGATCTACTACATTACTTTGATTGATTGTAATATTTGCAAAGATGCAGTTAAACACGTGAAAATATGCTGAAACTTAAGTGTGTGCCAAGTTGTGACTCTACTCAATCAAACATGTCAGCTTATACAAATGTTCAAAATAGTTTAGATAGACCTATATTAAAATCATGTTTCATTTAAGCTAAACCGCGAACACACACACACAAACAAACACACATCAGTCCAGCATGCCCTCAAACACACACTTCTCCATCTATTCCTCACTACATATACATGCATCTTACACACTACACACTCTCTTCAAAATTTATAAAAACAAAAGTGGCATCACTGGGCCTTCGAGACCTTGTTTTCGGCTCTCTCCTTCTTCTATGGAGGAGTCACTTTTACGGGCGCTCGCCCTTCGCCCACTCCATCCTCCATAAAAACGAACATGTATATGTAATAATTAAACACGCAAGAGAGAGAGAGAGAGAGAGAGAGAGAGAGAGAGAGAGAGAGAGAGAGATCTTCCTTCAGTATTAATTACTTCTATTACATGAACTTATATTTAACTAATCAAATGTTAAAAAGTAATAATATTTAACAAGTAGCTTAAGCTTTCAATACATACAGCATCCACTTTACTGACTTATTTTATTCCAGTTAACGCCAGAAGATTTCATTTAAGACTGATAAAGGTATTACACGATTAAAATTATTACTTTATAATAATATATAATGCTTTAATAATTAACTTAATTAACCACCAAATAATGTTAAACTTAATCTTAGAATCTAATATATATATATATATATATATATATATATATATATATATATATATATATATATATATACAGTAGTATATATATATATATATATATATATATATATATATATATATATATATATATATATATATATATATATCGAATAACATAATAATAGAAAATAATAAAGTAAATACCATTTAATTATAAGTTATAAATTATAAATATAATTAAATCATGGATATTAAATTATATTTCATTTCGTCGTGTTAAATGCGCACGCAAGAAGCGATGCTGAATTTTTTAAATTAAATATAGATTTGTTTGTGTCCTTGTAGAAACAGCGACATTGGGTTGGATAGTAATTGGGATGGGAGACCGTTCAGACTATGTAGCGACCCGTGGTTCGGATCCCACGTAAAGCTGTAGGTCCCCTTCGTCATATGACTTTCGATGTTGCGGAAGACGTTAAGCAACCCCATCATTACTTCTGAAAATACGGAATACGTAGTGGCGATTTCGTAACGCTACTTCCCGTATACATCAGGGAAATTAAGCGACACTAGGTCTAAAGAGTAGTTGGATGTAGTGAACCCGGTGTTCGGATTCCACGTGAAGCAGATTAAAGCAGATTTCATTACATTTTGTAAATTCCCAAATATATACACCAGAAAAATACAACCTTGGCTGTAACCAAATACCATGATATAAACTGCTTGACAACCAATGTAAATGTTTATATAGGGCAATAGGGCTTATTTTTTTCTGGTTGCATACTTATAAGTATTTAGTGTGTTGTATGTTTAACAACTGAGACTGGTTGTCAATCACAGAATTAACCATGCATTATTGTTGTTTTAATTCAGGTTGTTTTGAACTGAATCTACAATAAGAGCTTGTAAATATTTGGGTGAATTAAAAAAGTAAAAACATATATACAGGGCGTCCCAAAAAAATGTATACACACTTTAACAGCTGATAGCTCAATTGATGTTTCTTTCTTTCCAAGTTAAACCCATTAGAATTAATAATGGCAGTCAGACTAAGCTTTGAACAAATGAAATTCATTCTAAAATGTTACTGGAAGTGTGAAAACGCAGTTGAAGTGCAAAGACAGTTTAGGAGGGAGTTTCAAACAGATCCACCAACGCGACTTACCATTACTCGAATTAGAGATAAGTTTGAAGCCGATGGAACTGTTCAGAATGTCCACAAGAAGCGTTCCGGAAGACCACGGACATCGACAAGCCCCACAAAGCAAGAAAGAGTACTGGAAACGTATCACCAAAGTCCAAGAAAATCTGTGCGGCAAGCGAGTCGTGAGGTAGGAATTTCAGAATCGTCTGTCCAACGCATTTTGAAGCGCTGTCAATGGAAAAGTTACATTCCAAGATTAGTCCATGCTATTAATGAAGATGATCCGGACCGAAGAGTGGAGTATTGCGAGTGGTACTTGGCACGATGTGGATGTGGACTGGACGAAGGGGTTTCGTAGAATACCCTCCGCGTTCACCAGACCTCGCACCACTAGACTTTTTGTTATGGGGATACTTAAAAGACAAAGTCTACGCTATAAAACCTGCAACAGTCGCTGAATTGAGAGCAGCCATTGAACGAGAATGCACACAAATACCAAACGAAATGTTTCGTGATGTTTGCGATTCCATTGCTTCGCGTTATCAGCAGTGCCTGGACCAGAACGGACGTCAGTTTGAAAACAGGCGTTGACAAAACAATTAAATAATGTCTGTAGATTCTATTACATTTTGAAAATGAAATGTGTTTTAATAAACACTGCCTTTATAATTATTTAAAGTGTGTATACATTTTTTTGGGACGCCCTGTATGTATATATATATATATATATATAAAAATTTATTTTTAGTGTTATGTTATTAAATGTTAAATTGTTGTTGTTAAATGTTATTACTTATGTTATTAAGTTTTCGTTTTAATATTATAAATATGTATACTGTGTATATATTCAATTTTAATTCATTTTTTCGCTGACAAAAAAGGAAATAATTAATATATGAAACACTGGACCGCAATATATATATATATATATATATATATATATATATATAATATTAAAACTACGATTTAATAACGTAATATTCGAGGGCCCTTTTCTTTGTTGTACAGATCGGCTTAAGAACCATCAAATTCTGACACTATATAATTTTTTTCTTCTTAATATAAAGACAAAGGTTCACATTGCGTCTCAAGAGGATACGAGTATCATTATCATCATTATAACTATCATTACGATAAGAGTGAATAAGTACTTTTTTATTAAAAAAATCGTCTTTGTCATTGTTAGGCTTCCAGCTTTATAGCGTAGAATTTCATGCGCGTAATATATCCAATATCATTTTCAAAATACGGGGTCTGAAAAGGCGTAAGAAAACACTCTTACGCATAAAGTAACTTCTATTATATAATCTCATATATATATATATATATATATATATGTAATATCGTGGAAGGAAATTTGAACTTGCGCTGCGTCGAGAATCCCTCAAGACCGAAGATTTATCATAGCAAGAACCGCTATTGTATAGGCTACTCTTATATAAGCTACTTCAGCGTAAGGTTACTTATAAGCGAGTGCTGAATACATCAAGATTTTTATTATCAATTTTGGTTGAAGTTAGACAAAGATGTTTGGCTCACTTCCCTTCGTCATTTGAGGAGGACCAGAACGGACAAACGAACGAACACACTTTCAAATGTAAACAAACTCCTTAATTGACGCTGATTTCGAGAGATCGGATAGTGTTGCTCATTTGTTTATAAGATTATGAATGCAAATGTAAAAAAAAAATATATATAGCAAATTTAATGCGAAAATTTCGTTTATGAAATACGAGATTTTTGTTACATAAAATACTGCAATATTATTAGTGAAATACCGCATTATTATCAGTGAAATATTGCAATATTATTAATAAAATGCTGAATAAAACTGCAATATTATTAAAATACTGCACTGTTATCAGTAAAATAGAGCAATATTATTAATAAAATAGTGCATTATTATCAATGACATATTGCAATATTATTAATAAATACTGCAATATTATTAGTATACAATAATACTGCAATATCATCATAAATAGTGCAATATTATTAATAAAATATTGTATTATTTCCAATAAATACTGCAATATTATTAATAAAACAGCATTATCACCAATAAAATATTGCAATATTAGAAATATATAATATATATATATATATATATATTCCACGCAAGGGGGTTCTAAGCTCGTGCTCTTGAGTGCTCTTTGTGCTCGTTTGTACTTGCTTGTTCCTGGAGGTTTCACGTGCGCCCTCCCGGCCCTAGCACCCAAGGATGATGGGGCTCGACCCTGCAGTCCTTGTCATCCTTGGTCTTTTTCCACTTCGACTGTCCCCCTCCACCCTTTCTTTTTCCTCTGTCTTTCCTCTCACTTTTTCTTTGTTTTTCCGCCGAGATATGCCCTTTTAAATAGAGGCGAATTGGTTCTTCCCGACCTTTAATATATATATATATATATATATATATATATATATATATATATATATATATATTATATTAATAACATGGGTATTGTAATGAAATTTTCTAACTCCTAGTCTGGATTGTAAATCAAAAGAAATTCCATATGTGTAAAATTAACTGAGCTTTGTGTGTGTATATATATATATATATATATATATATATATATATATATATATATATATATATATATATATGTAGAATGTTATAGGTACTTTTAGTTATATTTTATCTGTTTTGACAGAAATATTTTCGATTCTAATTAAAAATTCAGAGTGAAGACCACACGCATTTATATATGTTTTTAAGTGCCCATTATATGCCGTGGGGTATATGATTTATAGAACAATTAAAATTACCTGATCCTGATAGCTTTTAAGTAATATATCTATACAATTCAGATATATATATATATATATATATATATATATATATATGGTGTTTCTAAAGTCGCCAACCCACTATATATATATATATATATATATATATATATATATATATATATATATATACAGTATACTGTACAACGTTATATACACACTGGGTTGCGCGACTTTAGAAACACACTGTATGAGATGTTAAGGAGCTACAAAGTTACAGAGTTACAGGCTAACAAAGACCCTAAGATCTACTCGAGGTTAGCCCAAGAAAGAAGTTGAGAAAAAAAGCAAATGAAAACAAAGAATGTTGAAAACTGATACCATGCTTACACTTAATCTTACAGACATGCAGGGCCGCCGAGAGCTGCTACGGGCCACGGGGAAGGATTAGTATATGGGCCCCCCTGTTTACTCAGTATTTTATTATGAATGTTTTTTGTGTACACAACAAGCAAATTGATTATATGTCCAAGTCACTAATCAAAACATACAGTATGAATAAACAACTCAGAAGAAAATGACCCCATTTTATTTTTCGAACCAATTAAATTAATTGTATCACCATACAATTTACGAATGCAGTACCAGTCCATGCAGGCAGGCAAGACACTTGTTTATTGCAAGATTTTCATAATTAGAAGTGTACTTTCTTTGCCTTCTCTCTAGCAAAGTGGTAAATGATTCTGATGAAATTTAAAGTACGGACTAACTGGCTTTCAATTACAATGGTTCCCACATCTGTCAGTCGGTCTTGGGCATTGGTGAACTGCAGATAATATTTTATTTGTTTCAGTTTTATTATGATAATCTCTATAATCTCTATAAAATGTATGTTCATTAATTATATTTCCTCTCTGTTATTTAATCAATAGCTTTATTAATATTTTTAGATTTTATCCCCCCTTTTTCCGGGCCCCCTAGAGGTCCGGGCCCCGGGGATTTATCCCGGCTTCCCTGTCCTCTCGGCGGCCCTGCAGACATGTAAAGCTTTCACACAGGAATAGTAGCGTAGTAGTAGTAGTAGTAGTAGTAGTAGTAAGCCACCCACTGGTAACAAAATTATTGTGAAAGAAGATTTATAGGAAAGTAAGAAAAAGCATAATAAAAAAAATAGCTTCAGAGTTCATTCACACCATGCGTATACTTACCTCGTATACCCAATTATGCATTAGAGCAGTGATGGCGAACCTTTTCAACCCTGGGTGTCAAAAATTAAAAATTTTCGTTATCATATTCAAGTGGCGTGTCGCATACATAAACGATCACTGTTATCAAAGGAACATCGCAATTATAATAATAAAACTATCTATTCTAGCTCATTTGAACAATACAGGAAAAATAAAAATAAATGACAATAAAATGTTTTAAAATAAAAACTACAATTTTACCTGTTATTTAGTGACTTCTTTGTTGCTGTACTCTTGAAGAAAGCTCTTTTATAGCAGGTGTGTAATTCGTACATTTTAATGTTACACAAGCAACACTGACATCATCAACCAATCTGTTTCTCTTGTCCGTTTTGATGTTATTCAAAGTTGAGAACAAAGTTTCGCAGGAGTAAGTTGATGAAAAAATTGTCAGTATACTGTAGCTTTGGCAAGTCTTTTAAGAGTGTCAAAAGTTTCCGGGATCCAGTTCCACACTTTCAGAATTTCATAGTCAGAATTATTATTCACAGATCCCTGCAAGCGGTCTCGCTCGAGTGTTTCTAACTCAGATCTAAGATCAATAAACTTTTGCTTCCAAATAGAGCTGGATTGGAACTCTGCTAACTGCATTTCAAAGTCATTTAAATCTAACCAGTCAAACAAATCTAACTTCAGATTTGTAAAAACAGCTTTATCAGGATATTTTATAAAATTTATAAACTCTCTGAACTGCACAAATCTTGTTGAAAACTGCTCAATTATAGAGTTTAAAATTTCAACAAATTGTTCTCGAGCTTGTTCCAAGTCGTCTCTGTCTTGGCACTTCATTTCACCAAAATGTTTCTTCAACCTATGAAAGTACTTATAACTTCTACTTTCCAAGTCACGTTTAAAAATGTTGAGCTTGCTTTCAAAGCCTTTGATCAAGCCAAACATTACATCAATATATGAGAATAAAAACCCACTCTAATAGACAGAGTTTATTTCCACGACAGTTTCGACGCCCACTGGCATCCTCCTCGGGTGGATACAGAAACACAAATGAAACAAAACAAGAGGGAAAAAACAGTTCAGGGATCGACCGTTAAGAAATTCGCACCTAGGTTGGATTCCATTCTCTCGAGACAGGAGGGGCATTTTCATTAAGTACATTCGCACAAATTTTTTTAAAACTATCTTCCTGTTCTAAACATACAGATTCTATTATTTTTACATAATTATTATATTTATAATTAAATTTATTACATTTAATATTGCATAATTATTAATTACAGAAATTATAAATTTATTATTACATTGGTTATTACATTGTTGTTTATTATACAGAAATTATAAACCGAAAAACGAATGAAAAAAGGCGATTAGGAAATAATCCAGAGACCATTGAGAAATTCGCACCTAGGTTAGATATCGTTCTCCCGAAACCAGAAGGGCATTTTATTACAGGGTCAGCTTATAACTACATTTCCACAAATTAAAAATATCTTCTTGTTCTATACATACAGATCCTAATGTTTTGACATAATTACTGCATATATTTATTTCCACATTAATTACTTCCATTATTACATTTACTAAAAGCGAGTAAGGAAACATTCCAATCCAGAGACATTTAAGAAATTCACACTTAGGTTCGAACACGTTCCCACGACTCCGTAAGGGATTTATTGACCAAGAATCTCATTAAAGGGTCTAACTTATAAGTACCTTCGCACAAATTAAAATTATCTACTTTTTCTATACACACAGATTCTATTATTTTTCTTTTGACATAATTATTACATTTATAAAGTACCTTACTTGATTCCCAAACATTAGGATCTGTATGTATAGAACAAGAAGATATTTTTAATTTGTGGAAATGTAGTTATAAGCTGACCCTGTAATAAAATGCCCTTCTGGTTTCGGGAGAACGATATCTAACCTAGGTGCGAATTTCTCAATGGTCTCTGGATTATTTCCTAATCGCCTTTTTTCATTCGTTTTTCGGTTTATAATTTCTGTATAATAAACAACAATGTAATAACCAATGTAATAATAATTTATAATTTCTGTAATTAATAATTATGCAATATTAAAATGTAATAAATATTAAATAATTATGTAAAAAATAATATCTGTATGTTTAGAACAGAAGATAGTTTTAAAAAATTTGTGCGAATGTACTTAATGAAAATGCCCCTCCTGTCTCGAGAGAATGGAATCCAACCTAGGTGCGAATTTCTTAACGGTCGATCCCTGAACTGTTTTTTCCCTCTTGTTTTGTTTCATTTGTGTTTCTGTATCCACCCGAGGAGGATGCCAGTGGGCGTCGAAACTGTCGTGGAAATAAACTCTGTCTATTAGAGTGGGTTTTTATTCTCATATTTTGACCTTCACGTAAAAAAAGTGAAGTTTTTTGCATTTATTACATCAATAGTTTTTCCAAAACCTTGTAATTTAATATTGAGTTCATTCAGATGTAATGAGAGATCAGTGAAAAACATAAGTCTACTGACTTAACAGTGATTAATAATGACTTAATTAGACTCATTAAATCAAAATGCCCGTGTAAAACGACGCCATGGCTCGACTAAAGACAGAGAAAGAAGAAATCAGGGTTGCCAATTCTGAATTATGGATATATAATTCAGAGTTGCCAGCCAAAATTAATGCTTAATTTTATACTATTTATAATGGTAATTTATTTCAATTCAAATCCAACCACAGTAATATGTAATTAAATAGCCATCAAATATAGAGAATTGAATGTTTATTTACAAAAAATAAATATAATCATTTCCTATTTAATTAGATGAAATTAAAAACGTCTCTTGATTTGATCGATTTTCATTTCATTCTTTATAGTTTTTGTTTAACTTTTGGACGCTAGAAATGTCAGTTTAGGTGTGTCAACAAAAAAACAGCAACGTGTCACCTTTGACACGCGTGTCATAGGTTCGCCATTACTGCATTAGAGGATAGTGGAAATAAAGGATCACATGAAAAAACTGAACTACTTAATCTAATCTATGCTATGCATTTTAAAGGAATTTATTTATTTATTTATTTATTTATTTATTATAGACAAGAAGTAATCATTTCATCGTTGCATCACTTCTTCGATGAATGCCAAAACCATCGCGTGGAGAGTCTTACTTTTAAAAATGAATTAGTTATATTGACAACAACCGCACTGAAATTGCTTAGGTAAGGGAGCACTGATTCAGAGGCACCTCCAGCCGATCAGCACATCACAATTTAAGAATTTCCACGAGATTGTACATCATGTATGATATTTACCCGCTTTTGCGTTACTGTGTCCTTCACGTAAAAAATATTTAGATAAGGAAGCACTGATCCAGAGGCACTACCAGCTGGCCAGCACCCCCAAATTTAGGAACTACCCCGACAGTATACATATGTGTATTTTTTTCCTTTTTTTTCAAAGAAATTTTTGTTATACACTATTTAAAATTAAAGCCCTACTCTAGCTAAGTAGCTTTCCTGAAGTTGAGTATTTTTTCGAAAGTTTAGATCACTTTAGGCTCCCGAGAATTCTCATCAAACTTCCCATTATCTGAAAACTCCCACTGCTCTAAGACCAGACCAGAGCAGCACCTCGTACTACATTTATTGCAAACGGGAACATCATTATTTCTGTATAACTAAAAATATTCCTAGCTAGCTAAGTTAAATATACCGTGATTTTCCTAAAAAGTACTAACAATCCCACACTGTATATCAAGGTGGCATCCCTGAAATCGGAAACGTCTATTCGGAGTTTGTGACTCCCGAAAGATCTCATCAAGCTTTCCTTCTCTATCAATGGGATATCATCTGAGAACTCCCAATGCTCTGAACCAGACCAGACCAGTGCCTCCTACTACATTTATTGGCAAAGCGAACATTACTACTTCAGTTTTATCCTGACTGGTCCTCCCTGCAAACAGTTCCCTTTACAAAGACAGAAAAAGTAGCAAAAGAAAGAAAGAATGAGGGTTCTCCAGTGAGTGGTTTCCCCAAAATAATTCAATATAACTTTCCGGAAATTTTGACTCCTGAGAATTCACCATCTATTAAAAATACATAAATAAAAAAGTATAAAAAAGTTATTATTTAAAAACTCTTAGTGGTCTGATACCAGACCCGACCAGCGTCTCAAAAGGGAACATTACCATCCCCCAACTCCACCCCAAACAACTCCCTTTATGGTTCTTTGTAAGCTTATTCGGAGGTTTTGAATCCTACATTGTTGAACTTCGCTAACTTGACGGGAAGCGGTGTTGCGACGTGGTATGCACAAAGTAACTGTTGATATGTATAGCAAAAGTTAAGTAGATGAACACATGGAAAGTCTTGATATATGAAAGATGAATGAACGGTATTATGTGGAGAAGAGAAAATTATTTTAGAAAGAAGTGAAGTTGCGTGAAATGAATGAAATTTAAAACTAGCAATATGTTAATGGAAAATAAACAAATACGCGAGAGATTCAAAGAGTGTTTTGGTGAGCTGGCAGGTGAGGTGAATGAACAGGAAGCAAATGTGAATGCAGTTGGTTTGGGTGGCATATGTAGAAGTGATATGGAAGACATAAAATTGGAGAAAGTTGAACGAGCAGAGGAGAGAGTCGGCAGAAACTGATGGAATATGCAGTGAAATAATTAAACGTGGAGATAGAATAGTAAATGGAAGGTATATCAAAGAGCGTGAAAAAGTGGGTATATGTATACCAGATGACGGGATAAAATCAGTAATTGTTTCAGTGTATAAAATGAAGATGAAAGAAGGGAATGTAAAAACTATAGAGGTATACTGTAATTCCTTTGAAGTATAGTTGTAAAAGTATATAGAAAAATGTTTTATAAATAGAGAGAAAAAAGACTACAGATCCTTTGTTTGGGTATGAAAAGGTAGATTTTAGGGAACAACGGTTGATATGTATAAAGTAAATGTTTGCAATGAGATAACTGACTGAAAAACTAATGGTAAGAAGGAAAGGTTTATGACATTTATGAATTTAGGAAAAGCGAGCAGCTCGCACCATCATTAGCAAGAACATAGAAGATCAGCTTACTAACGAGGCTTACGTACATGCACTGATTTATCATAATCCGATGAACTGCCTGATCCATAGAGCTCAGTCATTTATTTCTTGTTATATATTGCAGATACCCATGAATTTCTTAGGTTCGGGGCCATAACTCATCAGAAACATATATATATATATATAATATTATATATATATATATATATATATACACTCGGTGGTGTAGTGGTTAGCGTCGCTGACTACGAATCCATCGGCCCCGGGTTCGAGACCTGACGGCAGCTGGCGCGCAGCAAAACCCAGCTGTTCATCCTTCCACACAATAAAAAAGAAAGTTTGGTAGATAAATGGGTACCCTAGGCGGTCTAGTGGTTAAGACGCTGGGGTGCTGATGGGGCGTGGTTCGGATTCCACGTTAAACTGTAGGTCTAAGGTGGAGTGAAAAGCTTGACCTTCGTCAGAATGAACAATTCGGGCGGAAGCTAACCAAAGGTTTATGTGTGTGTGTGTGTGTGTGTGTGTGTAATCTGCAAACACAGTGAAACAATTTTCCACCTCTATAAACGCGATTTACTCAGAAGTCGTAGATGCGGGGAACGTTTGTGGCACAACCCTAAAATATAATGATGGCGTTGTTTTACCTCATTCGCAATATATAAGGTCCTATGACGGAGCGGACCTACAGCGTTACGTGGGATCCATGGGTCGCTACATAATCTGAACGCAGAGGACGGTCCCTCATCCAATCCAGACTAAATGTCGTTTAACTTCGCTGATCGACGGGAAGCAGTGTTACGACAATGGCTCGTGGTCCTAGTACAACCATTAAATGTCACTTAACTTCGCTGATCGACAGGAAGCGGCGTTACGACAATGGGTCGTGGCCCTAGTACAACCATAAAACAATCAATCAAGCAACTAATACAGATCAAAGAAAATACAAAACGCTTTTAAAAGTTTTAAGAGTCTACCGTTTATGACCCCAAGTAATTTGTCGAGGCACCTTCGCCGGATGTCAGAATTTGAACATCGTAATTTATTCAATTGTATTTTCCTGTACTATTTGAACCTTACAATGTTCAGTAATTGGGATCCATTATCACAACTTATATGTTACTGTAATTAAGATGAAAAATTGCACAACGTATCTTTTGCTTTTTATACTTACAATTACAATTACTAACAATCTGGTGACCCTTAACAAAATATTAATAACTTTTAATTATATCTGTTATATGTTATAATGTTATAATGTTTCAGACCAACAAAGACCCTAGGATCCACTCATGGCTGGTCTACCTAACTGTGTTCGTAATTGTGTATTGTGCATGTCCTCCGTGGTGGCGGAGGAGATCTACAATTTTACGTGGGTTCCGAACCACAAAGAAC
Organism: Bathynomus jamesi; assembly: GCA_023014485.1. NCBI lineage: Eukaryota > Metazoa > Arthropoda > Malacostraca > Isopoda > Cirolanidae > Bathynomus > Bathynomus jamesi. Next base: position 292,489 of record JAJOZX010003620.1, on the reverse strand, counting down.
GTAAGAACAAAAGAAATTTTTATAGTGGGCACACTAGGGGCCACTTCGGCCCATCGAGGTGGCTCCATTATGTAAAAACTGCCTGTACATTGGCAACAACCAATTTTTACAAAACTAAATAATTATCAATTTAAAACTAATTAATTATCAATTTAAAACTAATTAATTATCAATTTAAAACTAAATTTAGAATCTCTGGATCCAGAGGATCAAGTCATAATAGACTACTATCCAGGTATTCAATCTGCAGCCTATTAAAATAGTGACACTTTCCTTTATAAAGTAGCGCATCAACACACACACACACACAATATATATATAAAATGTATGTATGTATGAGAGAGAGGTCCAACGCAGGTCGATCCCAATGTTCCCTCTAAGGTGTGCGCGTGTGCGCGCGCACACGCGTTGTGAAACCTGCGCACACAGCAAAATAAAATGCGCACAGGCTCAAGCGTATCATGAGTCACGACAGTAAATGAAGTAATTTCAAAAATTTCAGTTTAATGAATTCTATAAAGAACAAATTAAGAAACCGCTTGAAAGAAAATCATTTGGACATGCTCATGCGAATTAAAAGTTACCTGAATTATGACGGATGTATTAATCTTCATAGAGTTTATTTGGAATGGGCAAATGCTAAAGATCGTAGGGAGAAATCATAATCATACTTAAATGAAAGGCACTTTCATTTAATGTTATTTTGATTATATTTTATTTTATTGAATTTTATTATTTATTTATTTTATTCCTATTTTGTGAATGGATAAAAATCATGTATTAATCTTGATAGTCTATTTTAAATTGCTAAATCCTAAAAATTGTTTTGAGAAATGACAACTAAAATAGTTATTTTCAATTAATGTTATTTTTATTTCATTTCTTTATTTTGTTGAATTTTATTTTACTATTTTTTTATTTTTTCATATTTTTAGAATGGATAAAAGATAAAATGTTTTCTTTTTTAAGAATATATAATACTGTAAACAGTTTTTTAGTATCCATTTAATAGTACCGTAATGATCAAGCTATCACCTTATGGAAATAATATTTATTAAGTATTTAATATTTACATATATTTAATTTTGAAGATAATAGCGCTCAGAAAAGTTTGCACAATTTTTCACCATGAATCTAAATGTATGCACAACGAAAATTTCTTGCGCACACAGACTAAAAAAAATTAGAGGGAACATTGGTCGATCCCAAACAGTTGTTCAAAATCAAAGTGAAGTTTATATATATATATATATATATATATATATATATATATATGATAAACAGACGTCTATTTTCAGTATTCTGAAGGTACATAAATTTATATTTTTTAAAATAATATCCAAAAAGAAATCTCAGATAAAGCTATAAAACTTGATTTTATTATGAAAGAGAGTCTCCCCTTATTATTTAGAACTCCGTTTTCTTTTTTTTCTTTTTTTTTATTCTTGAAGAAGAAATATTTCGAAACCAATTTTTTTTTCCTTTTCTTTGAAAAAGTTATAAAAAATTTCCTATCTTTACAACAGCTTTTATCAGCCCCGCAGGGAGTAGGTCAGAATATATCGTAAATGGTTTGCGCAGTTTTCTCGCATTACTTTATGTATATCAACACTCTATATATATATATATATATATATATATATACAGGGTGTCCATAAATTATATTCACAAATTTAATTGAATTTATGTGTAAAGATAGAAATTATAGAAAAATATAGGGAGAAAAATGTTTTGAAAATTATATACAAATTTTTTTTGCATGATCAAATTAAAAAAAATCTAACAGGTTTATGTAACATAATAGCATGTTTATATAACGTAATAACATGTTTATATCAACATAATTTGGAACGTAAATTTTTAACATTATGAAGTTAAGGTACCACAATACTATATATACACAAAAACCAATGAAGCAAATAAATACCCATTTGGGTATTCAGATCTCATGACCAATTTTAAAACTTAAAAACCTTATATATATATATTATATATATATATATATATAGAGAGAGAGAGAGAGAGAGAGAGAGAGAGAGAGAGAGATTCTGAAGGCGATCAAGTCCGATCTATTCCATCCACGGGGTACTCACATTGATCCAGGTTAGGTTAGGTTAAACTAGGTCAGGTTACTACGAATGTGAGTGGATGTGACATGCTTTCTCAAATCTGGATTTTTCTCTTTTGCACATTCACATTCACAGACCGCGAATGAGTGGGAATAACATTGATTGCGGAGTAATTCTCAAACGCTACCCAGTTACCATGGCAACCAATATATATATATATATATATATATATATATATTTGTAGGGTTAAGTTATAAATGCGTGTATTTGAAACGTTACCAATTTGTACCAGTCGTCTTGAAAGGGTTAAGAAACAATGCATGTATATTATCCTAACCAGTCAATGGGTTTTTACTAACTTAAAACCATAATTCTCAGAATATATACATTGTTTCTTAAAATACGCTTCCAAGTAAATGGTTTCGTTCAAAAGCCATATGAGGTGTTTGGAAGTAGAGGCGAATGGCGTCTTTGCCAGTTTGGTTCCAAACGCCTCACAGATACTAGTTGTCATGGTAACTTGGCGGCGAAGAAGAACTTAAATCTATGAAATTGGTTTTTTGTCTGTCATTCACGGAAGGGAAAATGGAATTCTGTTTTCGCGTAAAAGTACACACGACCATCACCAAACCATCTTTCAACCAACCATTTATCTAACATCACACAGCCATCAACCACCCATCTCACAACCACGACACAACCATCAACCACCTATCTCACAACCTTCAACCAATCACCTCACAATCAGTGCACAACCATCACCCACCCATTCTATAACCATCATACAACTCTCTCACAACCATTATATACTGTTAACAATCTTTAATTTGAATGTAAATCAATGGATTGGCTAAGAATAGCAATAAAGTTAGTTGGTTGATCATTGGAATCACGTTCCTCTAAACTGCTTGGCGTCTCTCCGTACTCCTCTTGAATATCACGTGATGAGCTTCGAGCAGATAAGCCTATTATACTCAAAAACTCATTTCTTCAGTGATTGCTTTTCTTCACGAGACACAGCTGAGGAATCTGTATATACCGTACCGTATATATATATATATAATATATATATATATATATATATATATTATTATTACATTCAAATATTTTCATTAAAATTTTTATGATGTCATTATTTCCTAAAATGAAATAATTACATATTCATTTTTACATTAAAATGTATAAGAAAAAATATTAAAACAAAAAATATATATATATATAAATATATATATACACACGCGAGCCTTTTATGGAATGAAAAATGTAAATTTTAATGAATAGTGGTCTTGTATCGCTATCCAATAATAATTTCATCTTACGTGTAATTGTTAATATAATTGATTATAAATTATAAATTTAGAATTTAAAAACAGCTGACAAGTATTCTTAAAGTTAAAACTCACTTCTTAGAATTTTTTTTTTTTTTTAAGAATTTTAGGTTCGAATCTACAACGGAATATATATATATATATATAATATATAATATATATATATATATATATATATATATATATATTATAGGTCGTAAAATATAATCCGAAAGAACTCTGGTGAAAATTTGAATGATACTATTTATATACACACACACACAGACACACAGACACACACACACACACATATATATATATATATATATATTATATATATATATATATATATATATTCGTATGGAGAGAGAGAGAGAGAGAGAAGAGAGATTAAGTCCGAACTCTGTATATAAAATTATTTCTAAAATTTAAACTTTTATTTCAATATATATATATATATATATATATATATATATATATATATATATATATATATATATATACCACAGTCTGCAGTAATAGCGAACAAGTATAAACAGCTATAAATATATACACAGAATTTTCTTTAACCCGAACAACAAAGAAAGATCCCAAAATTCTCTTTTACAATAAACGGAATATATAATATATATATATATATATATACACTGTATATATATATATATACATATATATATAAAATACTTTTTCTCTTTTTGTGAACGGTTCAGCGCATAATTACAAATTAGAAAAGCAAACTGCTAATTTCTGATGGCAATTTGGATCCTCTCTGGAGAATGGCGAGGTGCGATAAAGTTCCATATTAGGGCCATCTTGTGTTGGCTTTAGCTCCATTTGTTTGCGAGGACAGGAATAATGTTTATATATTCTATTTAAACCTTCGAAATGTTGGTTTTCATTTTACGACATCATTTGCATTTGAATAAATAACTAGTGTGTATATTATAATGCTAATTAATATATATATTATATATATATATATATATATATATATATATATATTATATATATATATATATATATTATACACACACCTTGGTTAACATTGGTTTAGCTTTCGCCCGAATCGTTCATTCTGACGAAGGTCAAACTTGTTACTCCACCTTAGACCTACAGTTTAATGTGGAATTCGAACCACGCCCCATCAGCAGCCCAGTGTCTTAACCACTAGGCTACCTAGGGTACCCATTTATCTACCAACTAATTTTTTTTATTGTGTGGAAGGATGAACAGCTGGGTTTTGCTGCGCGCCGCCTGCCGTCACCGGGTCTCGAGCCCTATGCCGATGGATTCGTAGTCAGCGACGGTAACTACTACACCACCATATATATATATAATGCAGGAAAGGGGATCGAAGGGCGAATGTCCGCAAAAATGCATCCCTTACCGCCATAGAAGGAGAAGATAGCCAAAATCAAGGTCCAGAGTTTTCCAGATGCCTGGACACTGCATTTGAAAGATTGGAGGTCGTAGACAGGAGGAAAGATGGACTCAGGAAGGTTTCTCCAGAGTTGACCGGTTGAATGAAAGATTGGGAATACCAATATATATATATATATATATATATATATATATATATATATATATATATAGGGTGAACCAAATGTAGGTGGACAGTAAATGATAACGTTTATTTTGAGAATACATATTTAATTTTTTTGTATACTATAATACAAAATAAAATTTAAATAAATTTAGTTATAATATTTAATATAATATAACACAAACACCATAGTTTAATGAACACCATAGTTATAATATAATATAACACAAACCGTATTCAACCTACTGTCCACCTACTTTTGGTTCACCGTGTATATATATATATGTGTGTGTGTGTGTGTGTTGGTTTGGATTGAATATTTGGTTTTATTTTCTGTATTTGTCTTAGTGTTGTTTCACAGTTTGACGTGGATTTTCACCAAGAGTATATTATTATCAGACGTTCACTGTAAGCCCCATTAGACTATTATACACTTTGTGTCCCATTTTAGTTATCATTTAAAATGTATACTTCAACGTACATTCAATGAGTTTCGTTATGTGTAGTTGAAACGTAAAGCCAAACTACTACTGATGAAGCTGCCTGAATTAATTATAATTTTCAACTGAAAAGTAAGCAAACCCCATAAGAAATGGGATGTTTAGCAAACGTTTTATTAACGTTTTAGAAACATTTATGACGTTTACTGAACGTTCCATTTCATACTGGAAACTAATTTAGTGAAGCTGCATGAATTATACGTTTCACCTAAGGCTGAAACGTATAAAACCAAGCTACTAATGAAACTAGAATGAATAGGGTTTAAAGCGTAGAAATAATTGTTGATCTCTGAGCAAGACTAATATAATTTTTAATTAAAATATTATTACCGATGAACGCCCTCTGGTGGAAATAATTTGCTCATGCTTTTGTGTAATTTGAAAAAGACGCTATTTGAAAAGGACACTATACTGGAAGGAAGACAGGAAAGGGAGGTCTTAATTATTATTTTAGTACTTGGTGACACTATCTTTTGCATTGATGAATGTTATCACCCTGCGTTGTATAAAATCCGAAAGGTTTTCAGTAATATTTTGGTCTAGGTTGCGCCATACGAGACAGGTACTCAGTGTATTCAGTTTTCCTATAGGGGTCTGGGGTCCCTAAGGAATTAGATTAATATCTTGCTTTCTCTTTCATTGTGTATTTGAAACAGATGTCAGACAGAGCTACCTCTTGCTGGAAAATTTCCTAATCAAAGTTGAAGGTATTTCCCCGATATAGTAGACGTAGATGGTTCTTCAAAAAAATTGCACGTACCAAGTGGAATTCAAACTTATGTCTTCGAACACCTAATCTGAATGTTTTATCGTAGTACCAAGCAGCCACCCACACCATGGAATCCATATCGCCGTACTTCGCGCAAAAATTACAAACACCGAGGATAAAAAGCTTTCAGATAAACGTAACATCCACATCTGACTCCTAAAAGTAAAACTATATTTAGATCAGAAATTCATCGGAAAGCATTTAATATTTTAAAAATTATGGCGTTTCCGTAGCCCATGTTTATGGAGTTCCATCTTCCTTTTCAGGATAGAGTTGTTTAATACGTGCTACATGTCTCCTATAATCAAGCCATTGGAGATATCGACGGGCTTAACCGGATTCATTTCACTCCTGCAGGCGATGTCAACAACAAAGTTCTGACGCCTATTTTAAACATAAAGAGCAAGAGCTCACGCCTTTCGCGATGTCATCGTTGATGATCTTCCTGTTCATGAGTTGCTTTCTTGTATTGAAATTTAAAGAGATTATGGCGACAGATGAGCGCAAGATACCCAGATCCTTATAGATTACTCCGCCCATATTCCATACAGTGTATAGAGTATAGACGACACAGCACCGAATAAACAAAGGAATATCGCAAGATCCATTTCTCTTCGGGCTAATGGCGGTGGAAACACAATTAATGAAGAAATTTGTTTGCAAACACTTAAAATGGGCTTCTGAAATATTCTGTTATATCAAATTAATTAAGGAAAAAAAAAATATACACACACACACACACACACACACACACACACACAGTATATGGCGCCTCGGTGTTGTGGTGGTTAGCGTCGCTGACGACGAATCCATCGGCCTCGGGATCGAGACCCGGTGACGGCAGGTTGCGCGCAGCAAACTCAGCTGTTCATCCTTCCACACAACCAATTTTTATTGTGTGGAAGGATGAACAGCCGGGTTAAATAAGTACCTTGGGTAGCCTAGTGGTTAAGACGTTGGGCTGCTGGTCGGGCGTGGTTCAGATTCCACGTTGAACTGTAGGTCTAAGGTGGAGTGAAAAGCTTGACCTTCGTCAGAATGAACAATTCTGGTGGAAGCTAAACCAAGGTTAACCAAGGTTTATATATATATATACCTCGTAACCTTGTTGTAGTTCCGTGCGTCAGTCTTCCTTCACACGAAGGTCATGCTATGTTCTTAATTATATACTTATATATTAATATATATATATATATATATATATATATATATATATATACAGTATATATGGGATGAATTTCACAATTATATATACACACACACACACACACACATATATATATATATATATATATATATATATATATATATATATATGTGTGTGTGTTGTGTGTGTGTGTGTGTGTGTGTGTATATATATATACAGTATAAAAAAAAGTAGTAATGACCGTAGCGTAAATAATTTTATAAAGGAAAAAGAACAATTGTCAACCAGCGAATTTCAATCCTTTTCAATATCTAATCCTGAATCGAAATTTAGTTGGTTTGATTGGTCTCAATTTTTCAGCATCGCTTTCATTGTTCGCTTCTTAAGGTGACGTCACCTTCTCAATGACACGCACAAACAAGAAAGTTGAAGTGCGCGGAAAGAAGAAGAAGAAGAAGAAGAAGAGGCGGAGGAAGAAGAAGAAGAAGAAGAAGAGGAAGAAGAAGAAGAAGAATATATGTTCTAGATTGAACCTCTGAAGATATAATCTAAATACTGTATAACTAAACGAGTTGATTATGTTGTATAACCACCGATTTTGGCACCATTAATGCAATGGGCCAAATAAACTCACAAAAGGAGTTTTCGATTGAAAGATAAACCAATAAACCAATATTATTTTTGAGTGACAATAATATTTATATTTTAAGCTTTTAATTATACAATGTTTTCGACATAGAATTTCCACAATAATGAAATGGACGAGATATCTTTATACTTTTGACACAGGTATGAATTTCTAGTACCTACACCAGTGGTTCTTAACCCCCTGGGTCGCGACCCAAAATTGGGTCGCCAAGCCATTTTGATCGGGTTATAAATTGTCATTTAGCATTTATTTATGTTATTCCTAATCATTTTACTAATTATTTATTTTATTATCTATTACGAGTGAATTGTTTAAAGGCATGGGTCGCCGAGCTAGCCCCGCGACCAGAATTTGGGTCGCAGTCTAAAAAGGTTAAGAACCATTGAGTTCTACACCATGTTCACGCTCATATAGACAGAATATTACTTATCCCATACAATAGTTCTCTATATAATTATCTATACATTCAATAGTTGTCTATACAGCTAGATACATGCGTGCGAGTCTATATTTAATATACGTATAACTGCATAGCAAATATTAATATATATTATACGTATATACAACCTATAATATTATACACGGTCTTTGCTATAAATTAAAAAAGAAGCTCTTTTGTGACAGGGACTGACTGTTCTCATATATATAAAAATGAAGCCTTATATTAAAAAATATAAACTATATAATTTTGATGGCAATCTGTATTTGAAGACTTTCAGAGAGAAGAATTGAGAAGAAATCCTTTGTAGAAAAATGGCCTTATAATTGAGAGGAAAGGGTGAGTAGCAAAAAAATAAAAAAAATATTTAACCTCTCGTCTGGCTCTCCTCTTTCTTTCTCATCTCACTTCTTTAGAGCGAGAGTCGAGAGAGGGGTTTTAGGAACTCACTAAGGGTTGAGAAAATTGGATTCAAGAAGTGTTTTATATGTAGTTGGGGTGATTTATCGGGAGAGCATTGAACGTGATTCAAAATGGAAATGTATAATAGCAAAAAAAGACAGTTTCATTTTCGTTAAATTGTAGCAATATATTTTTGTCAGGTTACGTGATATTATACAAACTCTATTTAATTATTCTATATTATTCAGTTAAATTAATTAATTAATTAATTTGGATCAATCCCAGAATAGGCACCTGAAATCATTTTTAGGTGCTTAATCTGGGATTGAGGAGAAAAAAATATAAACAGTTTTTAGAGATATAATTTCATTGTTTTTATCAATATTTGAAAAAATCAACTCTAACCTAACCTAACCTAACCTAACCTAATCTTTTGCTATATCTTCTGCTTTTTTGGTTAGTTTTGCTATTCTTACCAGTTTGATTTTTACCTGATTTTCACATTTAATATTTTATTAATAATATTATTCGATTTCTATTTCTTTATTCATTAAACCACTTTAAACCTTTTATAACTTTGCCTTTATTACATTTGTAATAAACTTTGTATAAACAATAAATTTTGTAATCATCAGGTTTTTTTTTATTCCTTGCAAGGTGCCTATTCTGGGATTGAGGTTGAACGCAGGTGCTTCATCTGGGATTGAGGTACATCAGGTGCCTATTCTGGGATTGAGGTTGAACGCAGGTGCTTCATCTGGGATTGAGGTACATCAGGTGCCTATTCTGGGATTGACCCATTAATTTAAATTAATTAATTTAAATATAGATTTTAAAGTGATGCTGAAAAGTTATTTTTAAATTAGGTGAAAATGACATAGAATCAAAATTTTATTATTCCCTTATCACGAATGGCTTAAATTCGAGACGAGAAATTTCACCAAAAGAAACCATTTTAATTTAGCATTTAGCCCAAAATGGACGTAAATAATAAACATTTATAAATAAATAATAAATAATAAACATAAATAATAAACATTTATAAATAATGAACATAAATAATAAACATAAATAATAAACGTCACTCCGCGAGTGACATTTTACAGCGAATATGTCGTGCGTTAATTTATATGCATATAGTAAATTTTCTTACCGTTATGAATTATTAGGTCCATGTAGCCGTTCCGCACGAGGAAATATAGATCGATTTCTTCCCACGCAATGTCATTCCCATTCTTGTTCGCGGCCCGCGAGTGAGACTGCACAAAATTGAGAAGTCCAGATTTGAGAAAAAGAGTTTCTTCACTTGAGAAAGAATGTCAAATCATTTACGCGCATATAGATATAAAGCGATAACCATTCTGGATAAGATATCGCCCAAACCTTAGGGATCCAGTGTTACCCTTAATGACAAGGCTGGAAGGATACCGCCCAAATCTTAGGGATCCAGTGTTACCCTTAATGACAAGGCTGGAAGTATTGAATTAAATTGAATAACCTTTATTAATAAATACAGTACTTTTACAATTTACAATTACATAAATAATTGTGAAGTTGTAATATTTATTTTATTTAATTTTACCTTTAAGTTTTAGGCCTTACTGGGCTCAGCGTCAACCTCGCGTCAGGTGAGACCAATGTTTCCATTTACGCGCCTCACAAACCGCTTCCATTCCTCGCTGTTTCTCCTTAACTCTTGTTCCACGTTCGTATCAATCCCATGTCTATTCACGCATTTACAAATTATGAGTATATCTTTTCATCTTCTACGCAGTCTTCCTCTACTCCTTACACCTAAACACTCACCATTATATACCTTCTTTACAATCCTATCATTGTTCACTACCTCCACGTGACCATACCAAGACACCATACTACTCTCTCTTCTTAACTTCTAACTTCTTAAATAAACCGTAGACTATAAACCTTAAATGAAACCTAAAATCTTAATTCTAAGATGGACCAACTAATTAAATCTAGTAAATTTATAATATTATTAATAAAGTTATTCTTGAATATTGAATAATTAGAATGTTCAAAGCCAAACTTTATATATTCAATGTCAATTTAAATTAGATGAAAATTTACTTCACAAATTTCCTGAAAATATTTCATTGTAATCGAAATCCAAAAGTGAAGGAAACCTAAAAACAATGTCCTTCATAAGAAGAATTTGGAAAATGTCATGTCCAGAGTTCTCACATTTACAAAGGTACCTTGACACTCAAACAAGTCTAAGTTCCTGGTTAGGGCCTACTAGCCTATGCATAATATACATAAACAAGTTAGATCTACCTTTGGCGTCTTGTATCCAATGGCAACAATGAGGAACACTTAATGTAAACTTCGGTTACTATTATCATTCTAAAGTGTTGACCCTTGAGTGGGCGGAGGTCTTTACTGAGACTGAATAAAATCGTATGGCGTTAACCACAACAAAATCAGTAATGTGCCACTGCCCACTAAAGGGTTAGTATCAAAGCATAAAATAAGAGAAAAGTTAAAAGCTGAACAGTAAAGATAACGACCTAAATATAAAAGCAAACGTATCTACTCTCTCTTTGTTCACATTCAGTGATGTTGTTGTTGTTGTTGTTGACCTTGCAACCTTTTTTGTATGCCGTGCCTTACATTATTATTTCGTTAAGGTGTGTTTTTTTTTTTGGGGGGGTGTTTGACTTCCTTCGTAACGGCAAAGGTCATGTGACGAAGGGTACCTACTTACGTGGGATTTGAACCATGGGTCGCTACATCATCTGGATACAAAAGATGGTCACCCACCCAACTACTACCCAGACCCAATGTCGCTTAATTACACTGATCGCTGGGAAGCGGTGTTGCAACATGGCCCCGACGTAGTCCCATTTCGTTAATGTACATTTGCTCTAAACATACTTACAATTTCTATAACAAAGGACATGTACAGAGTGGCCAGAAAGTCTGTTTGCAGTGAAATTATAGCATATCTGTATGTTGCCCTTGTTTTTCATGCAAAGGGAATTTATGGCAACCCTGTAGAATTCTGGCTGTAAGGAAAGAAAAACAAATTCCATACCTTTGTTTGACGTTTTTACGCGGGAAAAGAATAAATTTTCCTCAGATGTAAAAAAGACAATGATTATTGTTTCAATTCATTTTAATTAACTGTGAAGAAATATCAATTATAATTGATAATAATTGATAACTGATAATTGATAATAAAATAAAATAAAATAAAGTAAATAAAAATATTCACATCTCTAAATCCATAGACAGTTTCTATGGATAAATTATATTATCCATAAAAACATTTTATGGATTTAGAGGTGTAACTATTTTTATTTAATTATTTTATTATTTTCATTTTCTTTGTTGGTGAAATTTTCTTTCGGGGTAACTAAGGAAATTATGTAATTAAAGTTTTTATATATTAGCCAATATGGTTATGACTCATCGTTTGGTCAGTTTCTGTGCTATGTCTCTTACAATGCAATAAGATACTACGGGTATCATGTGTATATATATATCTTTGCGTCCAAATAATGTACAATACTTGTCTGTATCCTGTATCTGAACGATCTAACTAATGAAATGAAATGAAAATTAAATGAAATGAAATGAAATGAAATGAAAAATAAAATGCGTGTCATTATTTGGTTACACTTGTATTTATGTGTAAGTTAGT
>JAJOZX010003620.1:175000-275000 GCA_023014485.1 Bathynomus jamesi | reverse complement strand
CACTTTTAAAAACCTGTTCCTGTGTTCGTAGAGGGACGTCTTTATTCACAAGATTACATATCCATCCTAAATGAGAACCTCATGACTTTGTTTCGGAATGAAAACTTCACCTGGAAGACATCATGTTTCAAGAAGACGGTGCCACATGTCCATTCCGTTGCTTCAGGAGGGTGTTTATTTTATCCCCAAAATAATTTCCCGGGGACGATATGTGTAGCCTACATGGAAATATAATACTAGTTGGCAACTCACCATATGTGTTTAGGAATGGGAAAAGATATTTCAAATCCCTGGAAATGGGAAACAAGAACACCATCCTCGGGAATACCCGGGAATCTGGTAAAACAACAAAATTCAATAGTAGAATGATTTGAACATGAAAGAAGCAATGACAACAGCTGTTATTTGCTTTACTTGAAAACAACAACCTAATATATATATATATATATATATATATATATATATATATATATATATATATAGATAGATAGATAGATAGATAGATAGATAGATAGATAGATATAATATCCTGAAAACAAAATTATATTTCTTTATCATAAAACAATTGTACTAAAGGACAATATATATTAATTTAGTAAATTGAAAACTAAAATGAGATCTTATCAAAACAAATTTCCTTTTGCATCATGTACTACAGTACTGTATGTAGCAAATTACTACAGTTAATTAACATCAAAAACGTTGCAAATTACAATAAGAAAGTTTTCTGCGAAGATTTCCTTCTTCTAAAATAAAATTTTAAAAACGCGCAATGCATCTAAAACGTCACTTAACGTTCTATTTCGAGTTTTAGTGACGGAAAGTCCACAGACAAAGAAGGCTTGATATTGTTGTAAAGGCATCGTATAATAATTGAAGATTGGAGTGTTTGCTTGTTTGTTGCCTTATAAATGGAAAACGATTTAGACGACTTCTTTCGGTGTTTTTTTCTGAGTATTTTTACTTTTCTTCTTGACAATGAACTGTCCGATTTCAATTTTAAAAATACTCAAGAAGATTTTTGTCTCAGAGACTGGAATCAATGGATTTTTTCTTCTTCTTCTTCTTCTTTTTCTTCTTCTTCTTCTTCTTCTTCAAACTTTTACTCCAAAAAGAATACAAGTGACAATGTTTAACAACTTTTAGATATTTGTTATGACTAATATTATTCACAGTGCGCTCATCTGAATATATCGTTGAAAGCATGGAAGCTTTTTAGGCAAAATTAATGGCATTTAGCTTATTTATTAAATTTATTATAAGTTGAAGTTGAACTACTTGACTGACTGATATCCATGCCACCATCAGCTTGCTGCTCTTCGCAATCCTCTTCAGTGAAGGGATAGTCTTTCCATCAAATTCCTCGCGGTTTTCAAAAGTATCGCTGTAGATGGCATAAACATTAATTCGGTGTCATCCAAATCTGTTAATGTCAGTGCTTTGTGGTTGCAAAAAGTGATACATTTTACAGTTTTTCTTGCTCATTTCTGTTACACGAAACTGTAAATCATCGGGAATTTGACCTTCAGATTTATTCAAAACTTTACCACATTATGAAATGCCTCAGGTTGTCGTCTCATGCCACGCGTTGATCCTCCTTTACGTTTGATAAATTGCTTACATATTTAACACTGACTAAAATCACTATCACTTTTTCAAAACATTCCCAAATTGAATTAAATTTAAAGGGAGTTAAACACGCCATTGTTTCGCACTCGCTCAACGTCACTGTGTACAGCAATTAATTTATTATGATATAATGACTTTGGCAATACGCAACGCAACAGTGTCACTTTCAAGTTTCTTCCAACGTGTTTGAAAGTCCAACAGTAAAATCAATCATTTATAGACATTTTCCTATCATTTATACTTTCTTTACCAAACAGTAATTTTTGTTTTTATTTTTTAGGGATGGCCTTTCATTTTAACATTTTAACATGTTTTTCTTAAAAAAAAGTAAAGGATTAACTTAGTAATTTGTTACACTTTCAAAATATGAATTTAATTAACTGAAAAAACGTATTTAATTTTAATTGTACAGGGTGATTCACTCGCTGGTAGCCCCAGAATATCGCTAATACGATGCTCTGGGGCTATCAGCGAGTGAATCACCCTGTATATTTGAGAAACATTTTATACTAGCAATTGACTGAATTTATAAGGTTTCACTAACGCCAAAGAAACAAAATTTTGTATTATTATCAATTACATGGGAAATATAAGGGTACTTGTGGGTTATCTGTCGCCACTTTTTAATATTTTTTTATTTATTTATTTTTATATATTAAGAGAAGAGGATTCTTTATACTGTACGGCATTGACGATTGGTTAGGTTAAGTCGTGCTAGTTTGGTTAAATAAAACGGTATTTAACCAAACTAGCACGACTTAACCTAACCAATCGTCAATGCCGTACAGTATAAAGAATCCTCTTCTCTTAATATATAAAAATAAATAAATAAAAAAAATATTAAAAAGTGGCGACAGATAACCCACAAGTACCCATTTTTTATATATATATTTCATTTAATTTAACCAGACTTAACCTAACCTAACCCAACGTAATCGGGAATAACCTTACCTAACTTATCATAACCGCAGTCATGCAACCTAACCTACTTCAACTGAGCATAACTTAACCAAACCTAAACTAACTGCGGACATAACAACCCAACCTAACCGGAAATAACTTAACCTAACATATCATAACAATTTAACCTAACTGGTTATGTTAAAATATTATGTTAAAATGTTAACCAAACCTAACCTAACCGTCTATAAGGAGATAAGCAACAAGCGGGAAATTATATGCATATTAGTCTAACTTCCGTTATTGGAAGGTTTTTAGAATCAGTTATTCGAAATTGTATAAATAACATGAAGGCAATAATCTTATAAAACAAAGTCAACATGAATGTCGTAGAAATAAGGCTTGTTTAAGAAATTTATTAGAAATTTTCCACAACGTCATTGGTATTTATGATCGTAATAGAGGTATGTTATATTGCAGGTAATTGCAGGTAATTGCAGGTATGATATATTTAGTTTTTCTATAGGCGTTTGATAAAGTTCCGCATAAACGCTTCCTTATTCTTTACGGAATAAGGAAGGGATCACGTTCTTAATTGGATTGATAACTGGTTAAGTGGTGGTAAACAAAAGGTAGGAATAAACGGGAAAGAGTCAGAGTGGGTAATGTAAGTAGCGATGTTCCGCAAGGGTCACTTTTGGGACCAGTATTTTTCATAATATATATTAACAATCTGGCTATCATTTTATTGAGTAAAATTTCTAAATTTGACGACGATCCTAAAATTGCAAGTAAAGCAATTAGTTTATTAGATTGAGAGTTTACAGCGCGATCTTGATAAATTGGTGGCGTGGTCTAATAGTTGACAAATGAAACGTAGATAAATGTAAATCATGCATATAGGTTACCACAACAATAAATTTAACTATACTAAGGGAAATAGTATGTTAAACGAAGCCGCTGAGGAAAAAGATTTAGGTGTCATTGTTACAAAGGGTTTAAAGCTCTCAAAACAATGTTCAATCGCGAACAGTAAAACTAATAAAGTATTGGGTTTTATTTCTCGTAATTTTGAATATAAATCTAAAAATATTGTTCTGTCATTCTATAAGTCCTTTGTTAGCCCTTATTTAGAATATGTTGTGCAGTTTTGGTCGCCCTATGTGAGTAAGGATAGAGAAGTAGTAGAAAGATTTCAGCGCCGCAGAACAAAGCTTATTCTAGCATTACGTGGTTAACTATAAGAAGACTGTCTCAAAGAACTGATTAAATGTAGTAGAAGGTGCTGATCGAGTCTGGTTGTAGGGCACTTGGAGTTCTTAGATGATATCCTATTCATAGAGACGGGAAGTTTGCTGGGAATTCTCGGGAATCAAAACCTCTGAATAGCTAATTAACTTTAAAGGATGGCTACTCTTTAGGTACATAGTGTTTACTTATACAAATAGAAAGATAGAATCAGTGATACCCCTTTAGATGTAAATGTAGTAGGAGGCGCTGGTCTGGTCTGGTTACAGAACACTGGGTGTTGTCAGTGTGAGAACGCCCGGGAGTGAAAACCTCCGAATAAACCCACAAAGGAGAGAAATTGGTTCGGGTGGAGTTGGGGACGGTGATGTTCCCTTTTGATTGTAACTGTAATAGGAGGCGTTTGTCGGGTCTGGTATTAGAGCACAAGGAGTTCTCCAATGACAGCACTTTTTTTTCTTGGGAGTTAAAACTTCCAAATGTTAAATTATATTTGGAAGCCAATCCTTTCCCCGACTCTTTCTTCCTTTTTGCTCCTTTCTTCTCCCCCCCCCCCGTCATTGCAAAGAGAACTGCTTGAAGAAGGGACCAGTCAGGATAGAACAGAAGTAGTAATGTTTCCTTTGCCAACAAATGTAGTAAGAGGCGCTGGTCTGGTCTGGTTTCAGAGCACTGTGAGAAACTTGATGGGATTCTCGGGAGTCAAAACTTCCGCATAGATACATTCAACGTCAGGGAAGCCACTAAGCTAGAGCAGAACGTTAATTTTAAAGAGTGTGTAACAATTTCGTAAATAAAGGGGAACATAATTACCCATATTATGTACAATTCGAGGGAATTCTTAAAATGGGGGTTGCTGGCCAGTTGAATCACTCTGGCTCAGTGCTTCCTTATTTAAGTAATTCCAATGCAAAAGATGGAACTGTAACTAAATAATTTAAAAAAATAAGTCTCTCAGCACGATGACCTTGGCATTCATCGGAGAAGTGATGTAGCGATGAAATTGATTCATTTCTTGTATATAATAAATAAATAAAAAATTCCTTAAAAAGAATGCAGTGGAGTAGATTACATTAAGTAATTTTGTATTTCACGCTGTATTTTATTTTCCACAATCCTCTAATGCAACATTGGGTAACTGGGGGCCCGAAATAAGTGTGCGCATGGTGTGAGTGTACCCTCAAGCTATTCTTTTCATTATACTTTTTCCTACTTTCTTATAAATCTTCTTTCACAACAACTTTCTGTCAGCAGTAGCTGGCGGAGGGGAGAGAGCCTTGCCTGTTCTATACTACTACTACTACTACTACTACTTCTACTACTACTACTACTGTGTGAAAACTTTACAAGTCTATAAGTGTAAGCATGGTATGAGTTTTCAGTAGTCTTCATTTCCATTTGCTTTGTCTATTTTTCTTTCTTTCTTTCTCTCTCCTTTTTGCTTGGGCTAGCTTAGAGCGGATCTTAGAGTCTTTGTTAGGCTGTAACTCTACAATCTAACTTACTTTACCTAATCGGGTATAACCTAAATTAACCTAACTCAACCTAATCTAACGAATGAGGAAATGGTTTGAACACAGGCTGTATCGATCTCTATATGTAATTATGTGTCAAGTATATTTTCACTTTAATTGTTTAGTTTACAAAAACTCAATCAAATTCCCCCCCCCCCCCAAATCGAGAAATACTTCAAATACTGCCAGTAATAATGATCGCTTCGTGTTATTTAAGAGTGCGTTCATTTTTTATTAAAATGTAAAAGTAATTTTAGGAATAATGATATTAATACCCAACTAGGTCTATATCATACTTATATTGACTTTATATATATATATATATCCCTTTTCAGTATATGTACAGTAGTGAATAAATTTAACCAATAAAAACCAGTAATATGAATATAAAAATTATATAATTATTTAATTATATAATTTAGTTATATACAAAAATATCTGATTTATTCGTTCGATAGAAACACGTTAATTGTTACAATATACAAGAAAATTTGAATAAATTTTGTGCAGTATAAGGTAGAAAACAAGTAACGTATCTTCCCTATAAAGGGATTAAAGATTCGTTACTTTTCTCTTTATAATTTTCTTCGCTAAGATATCGGATAACAGAGGTCCGTGGTAACACTTGGGGGAAGCTCAGGGTATGTAAACTTAACCCTGGGCTATTTTGAGATTATATCTTTCAGCAGAGTTTGAATAATAGGTTGTAAATGTAGAAAAGTAAACAGATTATGAAGGATAATATAACGGTGGATCTGATAAACCCCAAGAACGAACTATATGGCTATACAGCTGAAACTGAAGGTTCAACCAGTTGCTTTTCAAATTCGTATATTGAGACTACTAATTTTTTGATAATAGATCATGCATAAATATATAGTTTTGGCGTATTTATTTCTTCTTATAAGTATATTTAACTTGAATGGCTGAATATACTTTTTTAAACAAGTTTAAACATGATTCATTTTCGTCATTATTTTACATGGAGAAACGTACTTAATTCAAACAACGAAATAGATAGTTAACTCTTGGCCAACCATTCCAAATGGTTAATTACCATGTTGTTATTACACAAACCATACTTATATATCTGGTAGCAAATTAAATAGTTAATGCAAATATAGCATGGTTGAAATAACCATCTGTATTAGTTGGTTGTCTTAACTAAAAATTTTCCTCATTATATTAGGGCTTAACAAACAATTTAACATTATTTACTGGTACAAACATAGAAAAAGTATACTATAAAAGTATGGTAGCATAGTATAAAAGTAGAATAGTAGTATAAAAGTAGTAGAATAGTAGTATAAAAGTAGAAAAAAGTATACAAATCAAATTGCTAATTCAACTTTACTTAAGTTAATTCCTATTAAATGAATCTGATTGGGAACGAGATCTTCGTATGCGTGGTTGAATTAACCATTTGGTTAGGTTGTGAAAGAGTTAACTATGGTTATATTTTGGTTGTTTTTACCACGTACATTTTTCCTATACATGGAATAATAATTATTTACAAAATTCTCAGTTATTTTTGTTATATAAATTCCTTTTATTATAAAATTAGAAAAAAAATTATATAATTACATAAAAAAATAATAAACATTAAATCAGCAGATTTTTCTTTATGCAGGAAGGAGGGGCCAAGGGCAAATGCCGCAAAAGCTCCCCCCCTCCCCCCCGCCTCTAGAAGAAGAGAACCAAAATCAAGGTTCAGGGAGTATGCACTGAAAATCAAAGGCGGATAAAATTAGACCAATTTCAACCTGCTCATGGTATTTGAACAAGGTTTTTTTGTATATACTGTACATAATAATAACTAGGTTTCATGAAAAAGTGGTTGGTAACGTTATTATCAGTTAAGTTTGCATGGTTGATGTCGTAACACCGCTTCCCGTTGATCAACGAATTTAAGCGACAGTGGATCTGGGTAGTAGTTGGATGGGAGACCGTCCTCCGTGTCCAGATTATGTAGCCACCCGTGGTTCGGATCCCACGTAAAGCTGTAGGTCCCCTCCGTCATATGACCTTAAATGTTGCGAAGGAGGTTAAACAAACCCAATCATTATTATTTTTGCATGGTTGAGTAATCAAAAGGAAAAATCTAAGAAGAAGCTATTTTTTCCACGAGTTAGTGTACCCCAAGGGTCACCTAAACCAAAGCAGAAACAAAGCGCCAACTCAACTTCGCCCGATGTTAGTGGCTGGAAGTGAACCAGCGCCACACTGCTTGGAGTCAGCGTCCGTAACCACTGAGCTACCGGGCGCCCAGATATATATATATATATTTTAAACATTTCAAAATTCACAAAAGTGGAACAATGAAACGTCTAGTCTAGCCAAACGTCTATTTCTGTTTATAGGGTACATTGTGCTTACACACCTGACAATTTGGGACCGTGTAAACATTCTGGGACATTTCATCGGTCCCAAACTTTTTATGATGTTCATAGAATATTTTGGCACCTCCGCTACGAGATCTACATACGCTTCGCTACGAAATTTGTGTCTCGGTTGATTTTGCGTTTGTTTTTTTTCGAGTTTTGAATAGTGATTAAAATACCGAGAATCGATTTCCCGGGATTTCTCGGGATTCTCAGTTCTCGTTTCGCGGGAAATAAATAAATAAAAAAAAATACCACAGAAATTCGGGAAATTAAGAAATTGAGTCTTTAAATGTAATACTTATATTGGTACTTGTGGGTTATCTGTCGCCACTTTTTAATATTTTTTTTATTTATTTATTTTTATATATTAAGAGAAGAGGATTCTTTATACTGTACGGCATTGACGATTGGTTAGGTTAAGTCGTGCTAGTTTGGTTAAATACCGTTTTATTTAACCAAACTAGCACGACTTAACCTAACCAATCGTCAATGCCGTACAGTATAAAGAATCCTCTTCTCTTAATATATAAAAATAAATAAATAAAAAAATATTAAAAAGTGGCGACAGATAACCCACAAGTACCAAAAAATGTAATGCTGAAAGGAGGGGGGGGGGGATGTATATTATATAAAAAGCTGTCGCCAGCGACGCTTGTTTAATATTTTTTCCTACAGTCTGGGTATATAGTTCCACTGTGACCATGCTCAGGTGCGAAGATGGTCATGTACGTAATAGCCTGTTATCGACAGTAAATCTTTTATCATTTTGTCTTCCTATATTTTAATGTGCTTCAAAATAAATTCACACTTAATGTCATGTAAATTATATGTTACTCCATGAATGTACAAAATGTAATGCTTTTAAATAGTGTATGAACCAAACCTATAAAGTACATTCTATATGGGAATTACATTTTATCGCAAGAAATACACACACACACACACACACACACACACACACACACACACACACAGTTATTGTAAAGCCTACCAAAAAATAGTTTTTTAAAAAATCGATTTAATTTCTATGTAAATTCAATTATATGAAAATGTTATTATTATTTTAGTTCTACCTAACAAAGTACAATTTACACACGTGACTTAATAAGAATGATTTCAGCAATTTTAATAAAAATAAATTGGATTTACTTTATTGTAAACACGAAGTTACACGCACGTAAATTGACGCCTGTATATATCAAGTTATGACATGTTTAATGTGTGTGTGTGTGTGTGTGTGTGTGTATATATATATATATATATGAACGTGTTTGTTACAAATAAAGAGAAAAATATTACAATGATGACGGATACCTTTCTAATAACTGTAACTGATAACGTCAACAAACTTTCGGTATGAAATGACCTTTGGTTTAACTATCGAAACGGGTGATTTGGCGTATTTTTAAGTTACATTTTATGTTGTTTAATTTATTTTCCATTGGCCGATATGTAAACATCACTTAAAAAATATGGAGAGGGAATATATTTATACTTATGGTCTCATATATATATATATATATATATGATACACACAGACTGTGTATGGAATAAGGAACTCTTCTAGGAAAATTAAATCCACTATAGTCCAAATAAGTAATGGACTAATGGTAAATGACAAATACTATAGTTTTTTCTTTTTCATGATGCTAGCCCAACGTGGGCAACGGGTCACATATATATATATATATATATATAATACACAGGGTGTTTCATATGTTTGGAGACAGGTTTTTTTTTTTTTTTTTTTTTTTTTTTTTTTTCCAGGTTGAGAGTATGGCATGGTATGATTGAGTATGGTTGAAAGTATGGTTGAGAGTATGATCTCCGGACCTTACACCCCTTGACTTTTTCTTGTAGGGACATTTGAAATCTGTTATCTACGTAGACAGACTAAGAACAATTGAGGATTTGAAAGATAAGATAAGACAAGACTGGAATTACAGCGAATTTCTGCTGAAACAATCAGAAGTGTTCATAGAGCTTGCTAGTTACGAGTAATGAAGTGTATTGAAGTTGAGGGTGAACAATTTGAACATCTTCTGTAATAGTATGTTGAAAATAAAACATTGTCATAAAGTTGTATTACTCTTTCTACATATTTCCAATGTCTCCAGACATATGAAACACCCTATATATATATATATATATATATATATAGCGTTTGGTTAGCTTCCGCCCGAATTGTTCATTCTGACGAAGGTCAAGCTTTTCACTCCACCTTAGACTTACAGTTTAACGTGGAATCCGAACCACGCCCCATCAACAGCCCAGCGTCGTAACCACTAGGCCACCTAGGGTACCCATTTATCTACCAACCACTTCCTTTTTATTGTGTGGAAGGATGAACAGCTGGGTTTTGCTGCGCGCCGGCTGCCGTCGGGTCTCGAACCCGGGGCCGATGGATTCGTAGTCAGCGACGCTAACCACTACACACCGAGGCGCATTGTGTATATATATATATATATAATATATATATATATATATATGAAAATTATTTCACGAAAGTAACACGTGAAAAATATTTATGATGAATAAAACCACGAAGGAAAGGAAACACAGAATGGTGCTCAAGCGCTTTCGTCTAATGACATCCTCATTAGACGAAAGCGCTTGAGCACCATTCTGTGTTTCCTTTCCTTCGTGGTTTTATTTCATCATATATAATATATATATATATATATATAATATATATATATATATATATTATATATATAGGGTGTTCATAAAGGCCAACATTATAAGCAAAGTTTATTGGCTATACTTTGTTTATATTTTATGATGCTGAACATTATGGACACCATATTTAGACAAGTAGGTAGATAGATAGATAGATAGACAGACAGATAGATATCTACAAATAGATAGAAAAATAAAATTTAAATTATTCATTACAACTGAAACAAACCGAAGATACAAAGCATAATATTGCAAAATATGATATTTGAGGTTTAAAAAAGAGGTTTCAAAACCTTGATAGGTTAAATGAGACAGTGTATTCTGCCTCAGATTCACTTCTTTGGAAACAAGCTATGGAGAAAAACTCGCAAACACACCAGACAGAAGAATACCGAAAGCATACCATTCGGTAATCTGATATATCGGTATGCGAATACTCTTATATGACGTAAAGAAATATGGTAAGAAAAAAAAAAATATATATATATATATATATACACAGGGTGAGTCAAAAGCCTGGAAACATAGGAACTATGCTTTTCAATGCAAATATACATATATATTTGCATTGAGAGGCATAGTTCCTATGTTTCCAGACTTTCGACTCACCACATGTCATATATATTATATATATATATATATATAATATATATATATATATATATATATATATATATATATATATATATATATATATATATATATATAACACAGCGTGTCCCAAAGAAATGTATACCCACTTTGTTCGATAATACCAGCTATGAGGATAATAAATATTACTTTTTATATGTTTTTTAATAAAGAATTTTCTCCTGAATCTAAATATGTAATTATTTTTATTAAAAATTGAAGAAACAAAAAAGTTACAGATGTTTAAATTATAATTATTATTTTCGAGACTTCATGTGCGATATTTTCTAATATTTTAACCGACTGTTTGAGATACTTATGTTTAGTGTTGATATGAAGCATAAATGTTGTAATTATTAGTTAATTCAAAAAATTACAAATTCCATGGTTAAATGACACTTTATCTAAGATGTTCGACGTCTTCCAGAACGTTGTTTTTGTAAGTTTTGCACAGTGCCGTCGGTTTCAAACTTATCTCGTATACGTGCAAAAATATTAGAAAATATCGCACATGAAGTCTCGAAAATAATAATTATAATTTAAACATCTGTAACTTTTTTGTTTTTCAATTTTTAATAAAAATAATTACATATTTAAATTCAGGAGAAAATTCTTTATTAAAAAACATATAAAAAGTAATATATTTATTATCCTCATAGCTGGTATTATCGAACAAAGTGGGTATACATTTCTTTGGGACACTGTGTATATATATATTCGAGGATTTTACTATAACAAAAATAAAAATGAAACAAAAAACCAAAATTCTCCATAAATAAATAACCAAATTATGTAAATTTAACATAAATAACAGAGTGTTGTTAATTTGCCAGTTATGTAAATTTTATTGGGCAAAATCGTGTCTGACAAAGAAAGAAAAAAGGTTGAATTTGAGATTTTGACTTTCTGGGAAAATGTCTGTCTATTGTGGGGACCCTATTTACCATTTCTAAATTTATTACCGGGATAACAATTCCCTCCTGTAACACTTGTCAACTCTGATTTATCTCTCTCTCTCTCTCTCTCCTTCTCTCTCTCTCTCCTCTCTCTATCTATCTCTTTCTATCTATCTCTCCTGACCAATACATTTTTCTCAGTCATCCAAATTTAATTCATGCGTCTGTTTCTAATATCTTAATTCATCTTAACACTTTAACATTCATGTTAAAATACCTTTTCATTCCATTTAAACAAAAACTTTGTTTGGTTTTTAGACTAACAATGTACTTTGATCAAAATTATCAACCCCAATTTTGTTAAAATTCAACTAAATAAATTATATTACTTTAAAATAAACAAATATAAAATTGTATTTACTTGGAATTGGACTTTACTTCATGTAGAAGAAATTGGAATTGATTAATTCCAAGTAAATACAATCTTATATATGTTTACTTTAAACCAAATTTATTTTAAAGCAAAATAATTTATTAGTTAATTTTTTTAACAAAACTGAGCCTGAGACTAAGTTTGAACAAAATACTTTGTTAGTCTAAAAATCCAAACAATATTTTTGGTTTAAAATAATTAAAACATATTTTTAAATGGAGTATTGGCAACCATTTTATTATCAGAGTTAATATAACGTTAATTTTCATCCTTGCTATTGCAGGAAAGAATCAATATAAAGCTTTTTTATGTGATATATATATATATATATATACGCACGTATATACATTATACATACGTAACGCTTGTATATATGTATACGTCATTGTTGTTTGAGGGGAGGAAAAATTTATGATAATTTATATTCAAGCCAATTTTGATTCGATTTTCGAAATTTTAACTTGTCAAGATTATTTTGTATTTTATATTTTTCATATACACTCTATACTGACAACAACAACAACAATAATAATAATAATAATAATAATAACAACAACAATAATAATAATAATAATAATAATAATAACAATAATAATAAACTTCTTTTTCATCTTATAAAGAAATAGATGTTCATTTATACGAGTTTTTATTATAAACAAACAAAACGCTGCATTTGACCAAAATATAATTATTATTACACCTATAAAGCAAGAATAAAGCAAGAATAAAATGAGCAGTTATCATATTGTAATATACTGTACTTATACTCTATGCTCTTATACATATCTATGATGCAAACCCACAAGGAAAAAGAAAAATGATTTCAAGGCCTTTCGCGTATTCAGAAGTACACCTCGTCAGGGAATTCTCTGACGAGGCGTACTTCTGAATACACGAAAGGCCTTGTAATCATTTTTATTTTTCCTTGTGGGTTTGCATCATTCATTCATTTCGCGTGTTTAATTGTGATATATATATATATATATATATATATATATATATATATATATATATATATATATATATATATATATATATAACCTTGTTAATCTCGATTCTGTAACAATAAATAGATTAGAAATTCATAAATTCGTGATTCTATTTGACATTTAGAGGTGCATTGCCTCTAATGAGAATTCAAAATGTAGGATTTGATTCCCTTTACACAGAGAGAAATATGAAATATTGATAGAAAAGAATGTCCTCTCAAGGTGTTTCAATTATTACCAAGACGTACTCAATCACCTTTCAAGGATGTTAGAATTTTGAAGCAGATTATCACTTTTTTTTTTTTTTAATTAATGTCTTAACACTTATTTTTATATATTTTTAATGAGATTGAGAGATGTAACTTTTATATATTTTTAGTAAGATTGAGAGATGTAACTTATATATATATTTTTAGTGAGATTGAGAGATGTTACTTTTATATATATTTTAGTGAGATTGAGAGATGTAACTTTTATATATTTTTAGTAAGATTGAGAGATGCAACTTATATATATATTTTTAGTGAGATTGAGAGATGTAACTTTTATATATTTTTAGTAAGAGTGAGAGATGTAACTTCTATATATTTTAGCGAGATTGAGAGATGTAACTTCTATATACTTTTAGTGAGATTGAGAGATGTAACTTTTATATATTTTTAGTAAGATTGAGAGATGTAACTTTTATATATTTTTAGTAAGATTGAGAGATGTAACTTCTATATATTTTAGCGAGATTGAGAGATGTAACTTCTATATACTTTTAGTGAGATTGAGAGATGTAACTTTTATATATTTTTAGTGAGATTGAGAGACGTTACTTTTATATATTTTTAGTGAGATTGAGAGACGTTACTTTTATATATTTATAGTATGATTGAGAGATGTAACTTTATAGCAAAAGTTTTTATTAAAGGTATGTTACATCGCTGCAATATATCTTGGAACTGATATTATAGTTTTTTATAATAAAATTTACCGCTTATAAAATTTTTGTCATCTCATAAAGTTACGTGAATTTCAATACTTAATGCTATTAGGAACTTATATTTTAATGTACGTAGATAATATTTAAGAACGATTATTGTGTGGTAATTATTATTATATTAAGTTATATATTGGCTAAATATAAAAAAAAAAATTATCGTACGCTTGTAAATGATACGTCTTCTTCTACCAAACAATTCCTTACATAAATATTTATTTATAATTATTTTTTCGTTAAGATTGATGACATCAAAAAGGAAATCAGAATCAATAAGGGACAAGTTTCGGGGCTCCTTTTGCGGATTCATTAATCCAAAGATTTCTTTATTCTCCCCCTAAACTACAAAAGAAAACGGATCGGTCGTAGGCCTATCCGTGACGTCAAGAGTGACGGTGAGAGGCCTAGGCTATAGGCTGTCGAGAGTCGTACCGAGTCAGATGTAAACAAACGCGGCGATATTAAAACCTGTCTGCTATTCTTCCTTTTTATTTACTCTGTTCATGGTGTTTGTTAACTTAGAATGAGACTCTTAAGAGTATGAATATCCGTAAATCCCGAGTGTCTTCATAAAAAAGTAAGCAAATATCTACAAGATACGATTTAACTGTAGAACAGTTCTAAACTACGTCTTGGTAAAGAAGAAAAAATAAAAGAATTAAAATGACATCGTTCAACTTTTTTATTGTATTTTGTAACTTTCAAAAATTTCTCTCTTATAACCATGAAACATATTTTTCTATAACGTGTAAATATTAGATGTTCAATAGCTTCAAAACACTTATTTCTGAGCTATTTCAGAATATGATAAATACTGATAATTATAAGGCTAGTATTTTACAATATAAACTGTTATCTTGCATTGCCTTTACTTAAATGAATTAAAAATAATACTAACCACCAAGCCTGGCAGGATGCGAGGGCAGGATGAGGCTAAAACAACTCTTTCCTTCATTAAATTCTACAAAGGAAGAGGCATGTCTCTCCAAGTAAGCCTTGTTGAGTATTGCACTAGATTTTGGGGGCTTTGTTTTGCCCGTTCCAATTAAACGAACTCCACACTGAACCAAAATTTTGTGGTAGTGCGTCTTATTCATATTTCCGTAGATTTTTCAAAGATCACCTACTGCAGCTGAACTGAAGCAACCCCACAATGTAATAAAACCCCCACCATATTTCACAGACTTACTGATACAGTTAGACTGAAACTTTTTATGGTTACGTCGTCTTTCGTATCACAAACCCACGCCCTTCATTTACCAAAAGTTAAATTTGGTCTTATCATTCTACAGAATGAATCTCACTAAAAATTTGGTCTTACCATTCTACAGTTAATTTTTCAATTCATCACCACAGTTTTTATACTCCTTTGAAAACTCAACTTTTTTTCGTATTCATACGCAAATAAATACAACTTTGTTTATGAACTTGAAGCTTTTTTCGCAGTAGACGTGCACTTAAAATAAAACTTTCTAAATTTAGAACTTATAACTTCTTTTTGTGGGTGCATTCTAAGGGAAATTTTTCTTCTTCTGGGTATCAAAATTTCTTGTCAGATAATATAATAACTTCTTTTAATGCTACATAATTTCTTTAGATAGGAGAAATGGTCTTCAAAACTTCTTTTTGGAGTGATTTGAGAAATGGTCTTCAAAACTTCTTTTTGGAGTGATTTGAGAAATGGTCTTCAAAACTTCTCTTTGGAGTGATTTGAGACAATAGAAGGTAATATTTCTGTGTAGAGAAGGTTGTGGGAAGTCTTTGCTTTCTGTGTGTTTACATTAAGACCATGAACCTCCTAAATAGTTGCACATATTTAAGAAGCTGCCTTAAAGCGATTTCCCAAGGAGAATTCTGCCTTTCAGTAGTTCTTCAAACCCAAGCTTGCCTGATACGAAAGACAATTGCAAAACTTTCACAATTACTGAAACTATAGGCTGTATGAGAGACACCAGACAAGGCTGCTCCCACCAAATGAGTGTAAATGCAGATTGTGCAGATATAGCAGATATACTGTAGAGTATAAAAAGCATTCTCTGAAAAGATATTCTATGTAAACTATTTTATATTAGGTTGGTCTGTTCCATTTGACTCACCGACAGGATGATTCAAACGTTCATGCTTAGTTTAAAAAAATTATATTTGGAAAACAAAGGAGAATCACGCAGATATACAATTGTTTAAACCATAATGAAAATAATGTTTGCGTAAGAGACAATTCCACCCTAAATCTTTTCCAACTTTTAGGCCATTTCCGTATGTGCACCACTAATTTCAGTTCAATTCAATTCAAATTTACTACCAACTTTTGACGATGTTCCTGTAGAAATTCCCAAATAGCAGCGGTTAGGTGTTCTTCTAAATCGACCAAATTTAGGGTCTTTACAGTATTGTATGAATTTTGCATTTTATATAACCTCACAGAAAACCTCAAGTGCAAAACGAATTGGAACTCCATCCTGTTGAAAGATAGTTTCATCATGATCATGAGTTTCTAAATGAGGCAAGGCAAACTGTTAAAACATTTTATAATAATTTTCTGCCTTGATGTTTGTTGATTGTACGTCATCATCTTGGTAAAGAAAGCTTAATGATTCCTGTGGCCGACGAAGTACACCAAACATGGAATTTTTGTGTGTCTCGCTCTTGGATTTTCAAATTCCCAGATGTGACAATCATGTATGTTAATTTTTTCAGACACGTAAACTGTCACCTCATCGTAAAACCAGATACTGTCCAAAAGAGAAGAATTACACTCATAAAACAAGGTCTCTCACACGTATCCACTTCTTTAGTTTTGATCTAGCTCATAATTCATATACTATCTGGATTTTGTATTATTTCATTTTAATGTCCTTCTTGAGCACTCACTAAATGGCAGATTAACTAGCCTCCAATTCCAAAGCTACACATCTATTTCCTCAGCCACTTCCATTCGAGCTGACTTTGGACGTCTCCTGCGGGTTTTGTCCATGACTTAACCATTTCAAATATTCTGATATGTGTTACGTATGGTTCTGGTATCAAGGGCAAGACAGACATTGAAATATTTTTGAAATTCTCTTTCTGCGAGTGTCCCTGAGCTTAGGATATCCATCCAAATAGCCATTTTGCACCGCTCTAAAATTGATTATTCTCCCGTACTTTGTACTTTAATCACGAACCAAACGGTTTCGCGATTAAAATAAAAATCCTTACAACTACGCTTTCAAAAAACTTTAAAAAAAAATTAGTCCTGAACTTTTGAATCATTATATAAATTTCTATGCACTTAAAAAATAATGAAGGACTCAAATTTATGACCGGTAGAATACGAGTATGTATATATATATGTATATATACTCTGACCATGACCGTGTGTGTGTGTATATATATATATACACACACACACACACACACACACACACACGCTACTTCAACAGTATAACTTAAATAAATAATACTTAATATGGAAACATTGTTAAATTGCGTTCCAAAAAGAATAATATATTTATAAAATGAGATTTCGCGTCCATTTTACTTAATTCAAAATACATTAACAAATCCGTGGACTAATGTAATCCCAAAATAAGAGGGATTAGTTTCGTTCAAGTAATCTCAGAGAGGATTAAATCTAATTCTTTCTTCTTAACTTTTCTACAAATTGAAATTCATTTTTAATCTTGAAAAATAAGAAACTTTTCGATAGGATTTTAATTCAAAAGCAATGAATGGTCGTTGACCAGAATAGCAATTTGTCTCCGATCCATTTTCAGTGAATTCATTGACTTCATTGACTTTTGAACTTTATTTTGAATTGAGTCTTTGAATATTTAATCAAGAATTCAGGTGATGACTTTAATCCAGAAATTAAGTGCTGACTTTTATATATATATATATATATATATATATATATATATATATATATATATATATATATATATATAATATATATATATATATATATATATATATATATGAAAATTATGTGTGTGTGTATATATATATATGCCAATCAGTGGTTAAGATATTCGTAATTATAGCTTAAGGAGAAGCAAGTTTAATATATATATATATATATATATATATATATATATATATATACCTGCGACATTTACCTTTTAGCAAGATAATTAACCTATTATTTGTACACCTAAACTAATAACGTCTTATACAAATGAGTACATTGATTATGCGGTCACCCTGTTAATTACCTGTTAATTAACATGATTGATATTCAGGTATCCGCATTTGCTATGCAAAGAGGTGAGGTTTGTCTTTTCGGCAGACGGCAACCAAAAAAGAACCAAGTCCAACTAATGACCATAACATATATATATATATATATATATATATATATATATATATATATATATATATATATATACACCAAATTATTTATAAAAAGAGCAGTTCAGTGGAAACCAAAGAATCTGTAATTGGTGTTCGCAAAAAAAAAACAAAAAAAGCAAAAAACACAAATGTCAAAGATAATTATTTTTTATCGATTGAAGGTTTTTAACGATATTTGTCATTAGAGAAAGTCTTTCGAGTTAATTTGGCTCTTTGTTTATCTTGTCAATGATGGTACGCACAGATCTTAATATGACATGGTTTCTTTCTAGTATTTTACTTATATCTTCTGTAAAATGAGGAAGATACACGTGATCATAATTGATGAAGTAGCGAAATGTGACCATATGTGTACAACGCCCTCCCGACCGGGATAAAATGAACACGTTTGTGACAGAACTGAGTAAATCTTAATATGGTACATAATATCCACTTAAAATGTATACAAAAAAAGGAAAAATGGACAGTTGATATATAGAGTATCATTATTTGAAAGGATCTTATGCCTGAAGAAGGGCTGAGTTGAATACATATTTGCATGAAGACAATGAGTTTTTGTATCATGGTATGGTAAAAATGTAAAACTTTTGCAAAATTCATTTAAAGTTTTCTTAGGTTTACTTCAGATGGGACGAAGTTTTCGTTTCTACAGTTGCGACCAGGAAGTTCCTCGACCTGCTTAATAGGTTCATGCCAGTGGTTCTCTGTATAGGTAAAGGTGTAAAGAGGAACGTCCCAAAATACCCAAGTCGAAGTACCCGAGTGCGCTTTTGTAACTTTGAAAGTCCAAGTAATAAAGGATTCTTAACATTGACCGTAGGTTCCATTTTTGGTATACAAGGCCATAAGAGAGACATTAAGTTACTGGTCAGCGTCTGTGCGGTCCCCAGTTTGCAACTTAATTCTGAGAAAAAATTTTCCTTTACCTATTTTGACGTAATACGGAACCAAACGGTTTAAATTTTTCATGTTATACAGAACTGTACTGTTTACAGCGTACCTAAAAGAAAACTTTAGAACCTCATTTGTTTTTGCATTGGAATTAGCGTTTTTTGTAGCACATGTACTTTTAACTGCAAAACACTCTCTTGGAACAAATGAAGTATATGATTCTCGGAAGTGGATACGTATTTAGCAGAATTTAGACGTCCCTCACTGCATACCAGGTCAATCTTTCTGGGATCCTAAACTAGGAATAACATCTCGTAAAATTTTATCTGGTATGCATCGAGGGACGTTTAAATTCTGCTAAATGCCTATCCAATTTCGAGAATCATCACCGAGCTGAAGTTTCGCCTACAAAAGGGATTCCCAAAATGCTTCATTAGTCACTCCTCAAATTCATGTGCGTTCGTTTGACGTGAATTTCTTAAACTAAGATTCATTCGAGAACTAAGTATATCCCCAAATTGTCATTAGCCTGTATATCGTCTCTTTGGTTCATATTAGCCTTTACTTTATAATGGCGGCTGCAAGAAGTGCTTTTCACCGAGGCACACGGTCATTGTATAAATCCAATTCAATGACGTTCTTTCCGATGTCAACAAATCTTTCCCCTAGAATGGTTCCCATATGCAAAAAAGAGAAGTTTTGTATTCATTCTGTAACCAATGAAAGTCTAACGTTTATTTTGCAGTTATGAGAAATAGACATCATTATCCATTTATATGTGTTGTCAATTTATTTTTTATAAGTACTGTACATGGTAATAACTTTGTACATATTTTGTCTGAGTACTTATTCTTCTCTGGGTGGAGAGTATCACAGTTAAAACATCTCAAGAATTTAGTAGGTGTGTCCAAACTTTTGTTACGAACTATATATATATATATATTATATATATATATATATATATATCTATATTATATATATATATATATATATATATATATAGTATAGTAGCGATCATATATCTGAGTCCAGAACATAAGATATAGTTTACAAATGCAGTATGTTAACAGTTTGAGCAAAAATCTTTTGTGTTTCACAGAACTATGTAGTTATTAACTGTGTTAACACTCATATCGTATGGACCAACCTGGTCAAGTGCAGCGTGCGAAATTTTCGCTGGCCCGTTGGCCCGAGACCACTTGTTTTCACATCGGATCAGTAATTTATTGCCCCCATAACATTATTTTTTTTGCATTTACATTGTGAGCAGAGCGGGCCAGTAGTTTTCTTTACGGGCCAGTAGATTTTCAAGCTCACTGGTCCTGTGGGCCATCAGAAAATTTTGGTGAGTTTCACACCCTGGTCAAGTATTGTCTCTTGCAACAATTGCATAACTTTGGTAGGATCCTTACATAGAATTTATTACTTCTACTTTCTTGACGAGGCTAGATGTGCAAAGAAATAATAATAAACCCATTTGATTCATGGTTCTCTTCATTTTACGGATATTTTAGGAAAATGGCTGATAATACAGGGTGTTCATAAAAAATCTGAATGATTTCAATCTTTATTAATTTGATAACCCAATAACATACAAAGAAACAAGTTTGTCCATGTGACTCCGCACAGCTAAAAGTTTTACATACATGTTTAATAAACTTCAACATGTGCGCCATTGGTCGCCCGTACAACATCCAATCGATATTCAATTTCTCACCATGTGCGTTCAAGCATGCCAGCATCGACCATCGCTGTTGCATCCCTGATCCTGATTCGTAGTTCATGGATGTTGACAACCTTGGTCTTGTACAAAAAACACTATTAGTTGCTCTATCGCTTACACATGCTTCATGCTTTATATTTTATTTTGGTATAAAAAATATTAACGAATCAAATCGTTCAGATCTTTTATGAACACCCTGTATAATCCTCTGCAGCACGAAGTGAACAGTTAACACGTGATAAAGAGCCCAAATACTCACTCTCCATAAACAAGGCAACAGTAAGAGAAAAATCTCAGTCGGACTCAAAATATCCAATTGAACGATTCAAAAACCTTACGGCGGGTGCAGGAAAATGCTACTTTGGCTACCTGTAGCAGATAAAGTCGACCTAGAGTAACTGTTGTAAGACAGAATCGCATTATTTAAAGATTCTCTGCGGTAAATCGTTTTAAGGTAGCCCCTTAAATATGTACAACCATTCAGGAGGACCATGCGACCAATACGTTCACAGTAGAAAAGAACTTTAAGAACGTGGGCCACAAAGAAAAGCTGTTGTATATTAGTGATGTGAATAAGGAAAGAGGATTGAATTCGCAAGTGGACATGAAAGACTGATGTGATGGATGGGAGAATGTTCTGTGGAGTATTGATATTAAGAATGAACTCTTTGGAAAAGTGTTAATCTAACTGTATTAGTAAGACTGTAAACTATAGTGGCTATTCTGTCACGGTGTAGGGTCGCGTCAGTTCAGTTAGAGTGGGTGATCTCGTAAAATTCGAATATAGGAATATAGATAAGATGTACTACCAGTTCAGCATGAATGCCAAACAGAGTTCAATTGGGACAGGATTTATTTTCCAAGGAGACAAAAACTCAAAACAAACTCCACTACGAAACAAGGCCCATTTAGAGAGACAGGACCAGATTGGGACTATCTAAATGAATGATTTTTCCACCATAAAGTCCCGATCGAAACCCGACTGAACTTTTGTGGAAGAAACTATAAAGCGATATCTTTCTTACAAGTGATGTCAACAGTCCTACAGAATCTCTCTAGCGTATTGTCAATTCGATTGTCCTCCAGAAAGGCTACAACAGTTTCTATCAAGTTGATTCGATGTTTTCCAAACGTAAAACCATCTAGAAAGTCACATTAAACTTAGTCATTTGCCGTAATTTGTTTGTTAAGAACTAGATAAGAAGGGTCCTCTCTTTCTCATTATTTTGACCGGTATCGTACACACACACACACACACACACACACACATATATATCTGGGAATTGAATTACATGTACACTGCAGAGTTATAATTAATTAAACCATAATATGCTAATCTAAATTATTGTAATGTAAAGTGGTCTCGTAACTTATACACATTAAATGCAATTGAAAACGTTTTATGCGGAAGAATGATAAAGGTTGAATTTTCTCTTGAGATAAAGCATCATTCATTCGCTCTGTGTTCCAATCGCTCGTGTTTTGATAGTCCCTTAATGAGAGTCGTATTTTATGTGTGTGTGTGTGTGTGTGTGTGTGTGTGTGTGTGTGTGTGTGTGTGGAATACAACATCAAAAGACTACATTTTCGTAATCAAACTTCGTAATTATAAAATGAATTTGTGAGTAAACTCAAATCTCAATGACAACATACAGTAATGTACGAGTGTGTATATATATATATATATATATATATATATATATATATATATATATACAGTGTTGGGGACTAAAGCGTTAATCCGATAACAGTTAATTAACGAAGTTAACTTTTTTTTAACGGACTATTAACGGAAGTTAATTTCCATTTATCGTTATCGGACCAGTTAACTTCCGATAACTCGATATTTAGTCCGTTAAAGTCCGTTAACACGTTAACTGCGAGGAGTCATTCACGGAAGATCACCGCTCCGCGAATGAATTCAAACCGCCATAACTTCAGTCTGCTTCCAGATCTCGCAAGGGGAGGTTGGGGAGGCCCAAGAGGTCAAGACTGGCAGTTGGGCCTAACTTTGAGAAGTTGGTCTTTCTGAAGGGCAACCAGCACATTGTGTCATAGTCTTTAATAAATGTGCCTAAAATTTAATTTACCTTTCAGTTCCTGCCATAATAATTCTCTGGTAAATTAAAATTTAGTTAATGGTTAGTGGTTACAAGGGTTTCAAAACATGTAATCAGTACATTTTTTATTAAAAATAAAAAAAAAAGTATTAAGCAAAAAAGTTGCAAAACTTGATAAAAATACAGTTAAATACCTATTTATTGTTGGATTTTGCATAAATAAACATTTTCTATGGGTTTTAAAGCTTTTTTCCGTGATTTTTTTAAATGTTAGTAAAGAAATAGTTATCGTTAACGGATTATCGTTAACTTCCGTTAACTTTGTAGTAAAATTATCGGATTATCGTTATCGGAGTTAAAAATTGGGGTTAACGGATTATCGTTATCGAAGTTAACTTTTGGTTAACGGTGCCCACCACCACTGTGTGTATAATAATATATATATATATATATATATATATATATATATATATATATATATTGTTCTAAAATTACCAAGTAAACTTTTTACTAAACCATAAACTTAACCACAATTTTAACAAAAATTATGCGCTATTTAACACTTTTATTTCAAATACAGCAGCAATAGGAAAAGCAACAATAATTGTTCATTTTAGATGTTCAAAGTGTCTTCCTTCAATTTGAACACATTTCACAATGTCCGACTACTGATCGAAATTTACTAGGTAATTTTAGAACACCCTGTACACACACACACACACACACACACATATTAATATATATATATATATATATATATATATATATGTTGCAATGCAAGAATAGTAATAATGCAATGTGTGTGTGTCTCTCTCTCTCTCTCTCTCTCTCTCTCTCTCTCTCTCTCTCTCTCTCTCTGTCTATCCTTCTCATAGTTTAATTAAATGTTTATTCTGGGTCTTTGTGAATAATAATTTATAACTATTGCTCTTGTTTTCATTCATAAATTAATATTCTTCTTTCTTTGATAGATTTAATGTGTTTCGCTTCGTTCTTGCATGAATGAATTTCAGTCTTGCAAAATAAGTTTTTCTGTTGTTTTAAGACTTAATTGAAGAAATTAATTATTATATGAAGAGGTAAACTTCTCTTTGTGTGTATATATATATATATATAGAAAAGAGAGAGAGAGAGAGATTTTTATATATATATATATATACAGGGTGTCCCAAAAAAAACTATATACTCTTTATAGCATCATACTCTTTATAGTATATAGTTTTTTTGGGGACACCCTGTATATATATATATATATATATAATCTTTTAATAAATGTATGTGAACGGAATATGAAAATAATATAATAAAATAAAAATTAATATTAACGACAATACATAAATAATAAAAATTGAAAAATAGTAAATAAAAAATATTGACAGAATAGAAAGAGAATAAAGAATAGAAGGGAAAAACTGATAATAAAAGAGAGATGAAGAGAAAATAACGATAAAAGAGAACAAAAACATGCCAAATAAATATGCAGAAATATGAAAGAAAAAGGGAGAAACGAATATTTAATAGTTTGCGTTCGAAGGGGAAATATAAAAGAAAACGGGAAGCGATGAAGAATAGAGAACGTAAAGCGAAAAAAATAAGAATAAACGAACGGAAGAGAGAATAATGGTATGCCGTAGGAACAGAAAGAAGAATAAGGAGGAAAGAAGAATGAGAGAGAGAGAGAGAGAGAAAGAAATAAACGAACGGAATAGAATAGAAAAATAATGGCATGCCAAAGAGAGAGAGAGAGAGAAATAAGCGAACAGAATAGAATAGAAAAATAATGGCATGCGTAGAGAGAGAGAGAGAGAGAGAGGAGAGAGAGAGAGAGAGAGAGATAAACGAACAGAATAGAATAGAAAAATAATGGCATGCCGTAGAAAGAGAGAGAGAGAGAGAGAGAGAGAGAGGTAAGTTCTTCGCCATCTGTTGAAGAGCGATGCGGGCTCTTATGTCGGGAGCAAACGGGAGATAAAAAGCAGTCCATAATTGGGTGCGGACAGGACCGATGACCGTGAAAAGAGAAGAAAAGAAATGTGGATATTGTCTCCATTGACGGAGGCATCGGAGAGTTGGCACAATGGCGGGACACGAATGGCTTCGAGAGAAGGTCTTCTGTTAACCCCTCCACCCCCTAACAAAAAAAAAATGGAGTCCTTTAACGATGACACGACGGCCCTCCTCGACTCAATAACTTGAATGATCTGCGTCAGGCAATTACGTATACAGGATTGAGTCACTATCAAAAAAGGCAAAATCTCCAAAGGAAAAATTATCATACACGCTTTCAAAAAAAGATTATTTACATTTGTCTTCTATCTTTTAAAGTCAGATTTACTGGTACGTGTGGTTTTTTGAATACAATTTTCTCTATTTTAGCTAACGTTCCTTCGTACCGAATTTTTAAAACCGGTACAAAATTTCTGGCTAACAACAGAGGATTGTCAAAAGTAAATAGACACCTTCTATTTTTCCAATAGTTTATGATTTTATAATAAAAGCCGATAAATAATAACAGATTTATTGAATCAATATATTTAAAATCGCGTTGATTTCACCTTTCCATAACGTAAGACTGACACACGTTCCGTCATTCTATTGATGAGCTTTATCATTTGTTCTTGAGGAGAATCATCGCGTGTCTGTTTACTTCTATCGACCTTCTGTATTCCTGGTCAACGTGACATAAATTTGATAAGTTGTTGCGGGTTAGGTTAAGT
Organism: Bathynomus jamesi; assembly: GCA_023014485.1. Classification (NCBI taxonomy): domain Eukaryota; kingdom Metazoa; phylum Arthropoda; class Malacostraca; order Isopoda; family Cirolanidae; genus Bathynomus; species Bathynomus jamesi. Next base: position 248,990 of record JAJOZX010003620.1, on the reverse strand, counting down.
TAGGTTAAATTAGGTTAGCATACGTTAGGTTAGTTTAGCATAGGTTAAGTTACGCTAGGTTAGATTAGGTTAAATTAGTTTTTTAGTGTCGATGCTATGTCCACCAAATGGGTATAGGATATAGGTACCTAAATTTAGTCCCAGCAAAGTATATGGTATGGAAACATAATTTTATATATACATTTTTTTAACCTCTTTGAAGTTCCGTGTGTTGGTCTCTCTTCATACGAAGGTCAAGCTGGTGGCCACGCCTCTAGGTCTGGCTTGGTGGAGGAGCGAGTTGCTTTCTTGCGTTCTCCACCGCACATAGCCAGGTACACCCGGTTCATCTGGTAGCGTCCTGAGCCAGGCATTTTTGAGGTCCTTTGGAAGCTGGTTAACTCTTTAACGTCGAACGTTTTTGTAGGGTTAAAGCTAAATGCGTGCATTTGAAACGATACGTATTCAACCTATTCGGCGGTAGAAGGTTAAAAAGTCTTGGCCCCCTGACAACCAAATTATTTTCCTTCAGTGTTGAAGAGGTCACTTGTCTGGCCTTTAATTTGGGAACACTACACATTCTGCCTTTCCTATTTTCCAGCTTTGTTTGGATGGAAATTTATATATATATATATATATATATATATATATATATGCACTCTAAATGGTAGTAAACGTTTGGTTATATATATATATATATATATATATATATATATATATATATATATATATATATATATATATGACATCTACTCATCTCATAATGCTTAGCTTTCTGAAATTAATAATAGCTATTTTGAAATGTTCACTAGATATTTCCAATATTTGAAAATGGTGCTTAAATGTTTCAGATATATAAAGGCGTAGAAATTAAACATTTCATTTGTATAAATAAGTTAGTTTTCTATCGTTTGCGACAAGACGCATATGCGCAGTGTGGTTAAAACTATTTTGAAACTGTGTAGCAGTCTATTTATGTGCTCGTATCTAGGTTCTCTTTTAAAAAGGAGAAAACTACATCTTTGTGCAAATTATTTATTATTATTTTATGCAGGAAGGAGGGGCCAAGGGCGAATGCCCGCAAAAGCGCTCCCCTCCCCACCCCATAGGAGAAGAAGAGAGCCAAAATCAAGGTCCAGGGTTTTGGAGATGCGTAGACACTCTGCGTTTGAAAGATTGGAGGTCATAGACAGGGGGAAAGATGGCATGAGGAAGGTTGTTCCACGGTTGACCGGTTGAGTAGATGAAAGACTGAAAATACCAATTAATCCTTGCGTTAGAGAGTTGGACATAAAAAGTATGAGAGAGTGTTGAAAGTCTGGTACTGCGTGCCCTCGTTAAAGGAGGAGGCACGCAGTTAGAGAGTTAAGAAGAGCAATGTCCGTTATAATAGCGATAATAAAGAGAGACTGAGGCAACATTGCGGCGAAGAGAGAGGGAGGGACTGAAGACAGTAAGAGGTCGGGAATTTATGAGACGAAATGCCTTTGATTTCACCCGGTCAAGTATGGCTGTGTGGATTGAGCCACCCCATACATGAGAAGCATACTCCATACAGGGGCGGACAAGACGTCTGTACAGAGACAGCAACTGAGTGGGGGTGAAGAAACTGCGGAGGCGGTACAGCACACCTAACCTCTTGGAAGCTGTTTCGGAAAGAGAGTATATGTGATCTTTTCAGGAAATATCACGAGTAAAAGAAACGCCAAGAATGTTAAGAGATGAGGAAGGATTGAGTTGTATGTTGTTGAAGTTAAGGGGATAGTCGTGTGGAAGATTGTGAGGAGTAGACAGATGGAGGAACTGAGTTTTTGAGACATTGAAAGCCACAACAAGGTTTTCTCTGTTCCAATCAGAGAAGCAGAAAGATTAGAGGGCAGGTGTTGCATAGCCGTCCTACGCGAATCATGGAGTGATTGTTCAGAGGAACACTTTGGGAAGCGGGTGGAGAAGTGAAGAGTGGAATCATCGGGAAAGGAGTGAATAGGACAGGAAGTGCGAATTAAAAGATCATTACTAAATAAAAGGAAAAGAGTGGATGACAGGACAAAACCCTGAGGAAAACCATTGTTGATAGCTTTAGGAGAAGAACAGTGGGCATCTACAACCGCAGCTATTGATCGGCCAGGAAGGAAATTAGAGATGAAGGCACAGATAGAAGGATAAAAACCGAAGGAGGTCAGTTTCGAAATTAAAGATTTGTGCCAGATTCTATCAAAAGCTTTTGATATGTAAAACGCAATAGCAAAAGTTTCACTGAAATCTCGAAAGGAGGATGACCAAGAGTCAGAGAGATATGGAAGAAGATTACCAGTCGAGCGTCCTTTGCGGAACCATGGGCGCCCGCAGGATTTTTTCCAAGGGGGGGGCAAAATTTAATGTATTAATAAGTAGGGACCGGAGCAAGCAAAAAACTTTTGACCCCTTAGGAACCAGCAGGTTAATTCTAAGCAAATTTAGTGTTGCGTTTTCTGTAATGGAAAATGCAAATATATATTGTATATACATACAATGCACATGATAACAATCATTTATTTTATTTATAATAGAAACATGATAGAATGAAGAAAAAAGCACACTGAAGTAAATGTTGTACCTAATTTGAAAACGGTGTTTCGAGCATCACCTACACTGCTCATTTGAATAGGAATTGTAGTCGTCTGCGGTCACTACCAAAATTATGAACAACCTTTTCCATAAAATCAGTTTTGTTGGAGTTGATTTTCTCCCGGTGAACAAATAAAAAGGTAGCAACCTTTTATCATGCACACAAATAAAATTTTTCACCCTTTAGGAGGCAATTGGATACTTTTCAGCAAGTTTAGGATATAAATATTTTCTTAGAAAATATTTAATATATTTTCTTGGCATTTCCAGGGGGGGGCAAGCGCCCCCCCCCCTTGCCCCTACCTGCGGGCGCCCATGTGCGGAACTCATACTAACGATCTGAAAGAAGATTGTGAGAAGAGGCTTAGGTCTTCTAAGTGTCTTTAATGCATTTATTAATTTTATTTATTTGGCTGGTAAACGAGAGGCCAACCCTACGTCCATCTTTAAGTTAGACAGCTTATACTTGAGAAAAGACACTGATAAATTAGAAAGAGTTCGGGATAGTGCGAGCAAAATGAATTCAGAACTGAAAAGTAAAATATATGAGGAAAAAAATAGCTGAACAAGATATGTATTCATTTGAAAAGCGTCCACTTATAAGAGAACTAAGTCGAGCAGTTAAAACTGATACGTGACTTTGATAATGTAAATTGCAGGAAGTTATTTGATAGGGATACAGAGTTAATTACAAGAAGAAATGAACATGAATTGAAAGTCAAAAGTTATTGAGGGTAATGCTGTGAAGCAATTCTTTTAATATCAACGTAAACTCTTTAAACGTTCATACATTAGACATTTCATTGTTAGACATTTCATTGGACATTTCATTGTTAGACAGTTACTAGACATTTCAGATTAGTCTTTTCAATTGTTTAAAACATTAAGACAGTTTAGACATTTCAAATGACTTACTGAAATGTCTACCAAAATATTTAACTAATATTAAATGTCTAATGCATTAGACATTTCAAAATTCACAAAATTGGGACAATGAAACGTCTAACGAAATGTCTACTTCTATTTGTACTTCTATTTTGTACGTTTGTGTGTACCTTACATATTGTACATCTGTAAATTCTCGTATGTATATATATATTATTCGAGACGATTCTCAAACTGAAGATATTAAATTACCAACTGACGTATCGCTTTTTGACGCACATACGCAGACATACATCCACATTGCACTTACTCACACACGCAGACACACACACACACACACACACACACACACACACACATATATACTGTATATATATACTTATTCCTAGTTATTAGTGCACGCATGCACAAACACTAGAAAAAAAGAAAAAAAATAGTTATAGCTTAAAATTTATGATTTCATTTAAGAAAACGAAAATTTAAAATGTCAGTAGCGACGCGTGCCACCAAGCATTAAGAATAGGCCTATATGAGACTCATTCTAATTCTTAGCAAACCATGAAATTATGCCATTAGGAATTCAGCCTCTCTTTTATTATTAAGAGCATTCTCTATATGTAAAAGTCGCGTTCTTTATAAATTATTAAAGTCTCCCGTAATCAAAGGATTTATAAAATAATGTCAGAATTTTTTTGTTTTTGTTTTATTCAAGACTCAGTCAGTGTTCATGAATTAATGCCTTTGGGTTTTTGAGTTTAGTTTTTGCATATAAAAGGATTTAGTTATATTATTTATGTAAAGAAGTATGCTACGCGTGTACATTTATCTCTCTCTCATCTCTCTGTGTCTCTCTCTCTCTCTCTCTCTCTCTCATCTCTCTCTCTCTCTCTCTCTCTCTGCATTGTACATAAAACTGTGTAAATAGTCTGAAATATCAAATTTGATAAGGGTTGTAATGCATATGGCTCGACACCAGATGAATCTAGACATTTGACCGCCCAACGAGAATTTTAAAGCATCTGTTTATGGCGATTAAATTTTTTTTTTTTTTTTTAATTAAAGATTTTTCGATCTGAACTTAGAATTTTTAGTGAAAATTCTTTAACAGAATTTTAAGAAAGATTTGAATTTTTATAAATTTTGGATTTTACCCCATTAATATCAGTATAATATTAATAATAATAAGTCAAGAGGGTCAGGGATTAGCACAGAGCTCAGGCCAGACTAACGCGGCTCATTGCGCTAACTCCGGAATTATTATTAACCAGCATCATCGGGATTTGAAACCTCGACCTGAGTCTTCATTTCTTTTATAGAGAAACGGTATTACCCACTTAGCTACGAGCGCTGGCAATACAGGGTGTTTCATGACATGTGGGACGCACTTTCAGGATGGATTCAGGACCTGAAAACAATGAAAAAAGTTCATATAAACATATGTCCGAAATCGCTTTGTTTCCGAGTTATAGCCCGTTATGTGTTCCAGCAAGTATCCGCCTTACCTTTAAAGGAAGTGCTCAAAATGACCGCCTTGCGCTTGAATACACGCCTGAACACGCCTCGTCATAGACTGCCTGACGCGTTCAAACATTCCAGGTATTGCTCGGATTTTCTGGCATCCTTGTTCTACACGTTGGCGAAGCATTTCAACGTTGCCAATGGGTGTCACGTAAACGATGGATTTTAGATGATCCCGCAGGTAAAAATCGAGTGGATTCAAGTCCGGGGAACAAGCAGGCCACACAATGGGTCCTCCACAGCCTATCCATTTATTAGGGAAATGGTCATCCAAATAGTCTCTGGCTACTCGACTAAAATGAGGCGGAGCGCCGTCATGCATAAACCACATACGACGTCGGACACCAAGAGGAACTTCATCTAGTAAATCGCTTAAATCATTCCTTAAAAAATTGGAATAGGATCCTCCTGTTAATCTTTGAGGCTCAACAAAAGGACCGATTAAGTTATCGGCAATAAGTCCTGCCCATACATTGATAATAAGTTGTTGTTGGTGCCTTGACTGGATGATGGCATGTGGATTCTCTTCGGCCCAGTGATGAGTGTTGTGAAAATTGATCACGCCATTTCTTGTGAAGGCAGCCTCATCAGAAAACAGCAAAGAGGATAGAAAAAGAGGATCGCGAGCACACTGTTGAAGGAACCAAATACAAAAAGCCTCTCGTGGTGGGAAATCAGCTTCAGTAAGGCCTTGTACGCTCTGAATGTGATGTGGGTAAAGCTGTTCTTCCCGTAAAATTCTCCACACAGTTGTGTATCTTACACCCTCTGCTGCTGCTAACCTTCGGGTGCTGACACGAGGATGTTCCTCCACGCGATTCAGGACTCGCTCCTCCAACTCAACAGTTCTGGCGCTGATTGGTCTACCACCATCTGAAACTCGCTTGTTGAATGATCCTGTATCACCAAGACGCTCGTCTATTCTCTGAAAGGTCTTCTTATCTGGCAGACGGCGATTCGGAAACCTTTCCGCATACAGACATCTTGCTGCGGCCGCATAGCACTCGGCAAGTCCATACATAAGATGCATGTATGCCATTTCTCTGTTTGAATAAGTCTCCATTCTCACTTCAAATACACACTATCACTGAATAGCACAAAAACTTTTAAGTTTTTTTTTAACTGGACTGCACTTATTCACGGTAAGAAGTTACGAATACGAACAGTGAAACACCGCGATGCACCTCTGACTGACTGATGGCTCTACACTCAACGATATTGAAATATGTCATAGAGTGTACGAAACTACAATCGGCAAGGCCAGACATGAAATAAGTTTCGTACACACTTACAAACATTGTCGGCAAGCAGTGTTTGTAAACAGTTTGCGGAAAGAATTGCTGGAACACAAAACGGACTGTAACTCGGAAACAAGGCGATTTCGGGCATATGTTTATATAGACTTTTTTCATTGTTTTCAGGTCCTGAATCCATTCTGAAACTGCGTCCCACATGTTATGAAACACTCTGTATATTATTACATTCGTATATATGCTACAGGGAATCTGTGTAACTAGGGATTTCATGAAATCCCTAAAATGTTCAAGGATTTCATGTAAGGTTAAATCGTGATATTTTCGTTACTTTTAACGAAAATATCACGACTTAACCTAATCAATTGTCAAGGGCGTACAGTTGACCTAACCGTACATTCGATTAACCTAGCTGGGCATTCAATAATTTTCTCGTAGGTTTAACGAGAATATCACGACTTAAATTTACATAAACTTCCTGAACATTTTAGGGATTTCATGAAATCCCTAGTTGCACAGATTCCCTGTAACATATACCTTGGTTACCTTGGTTTAGCTTCCGCCCAAATTGTTCATTTCTGACGAAGGTGAAGCTTGTCACCCCACCTTACACCTACAATTTAACGTGAAATCCGAACTACGCCCCACTAGCAGCCCAGCTACCAAGGGTACCCATTTATCTACCAACCAATTTTTTTATTGTGTGGAAGAATGAACAGCTGGGTTTTGCTGCGCGCCGCATGCCGTCACCGGATCTCGATCCCGGGGCCGATGGATTCGTAGTCAGCGACGCTAACCACTACACCAAAGAGGCGCATGATATATATACAGTATATGTATACCGGTTTGATAAGTGCATATTTGAATATATTAAAAAAATTGCTTTAAATATTAAAATATAAAAGAATAACAAACAAGAAAAAGTAAAAATATTTTCAGCAAATCATTTATTATAACTAATTATCAGTGTTGGACACACCGATTTCCCCATGAATAGTATGACGTAAAAATGCACACTATCACTGAATAGCACAAAAACTTTTAAGGTTTTTTTTTCACTGGACTGCATTTATTCACGATAAGAAGTTACGAATACGAACAGTGAAACACCGCGATGCGCCTTTGACTGACTGATGGCTCTACACTCAACGATATTGAAATATGTCATAGAGTGTACGAAACATTACAATCGGCAAGGCCAGACATGAAATAAGTTTCGTACACACTTACAAACATTGTTGGCAAGCAGTGTTTGTGAACAGTTTGCAGAAAGAATTGCTGCGCCCAAAAAAATAGAATAATTTTAAATCCACGAATTAATTGAAATTGAAAATGGAAATTAAATTGAAAAATTTAAAGGTTGAAACAACCAAAAAAATACAATTAGGAATAATAATACTAATAATAATAATAATAATACCAATAATAATAGGACTAAAAAAGTAATAAAAATAATACAGGTAATAAAATAAATAATAATTAAAAAATAATATTAAAAAAAATAAAAATTTAAATAATTAAATTACGAAATCAGTAATTAAATATTTAAAAAAAAAAATTAAACGAGGAATTATTACCTTATTGTAATGGAGACATTATTAAAACACTGTAATTATCAAGCACTTAACTGAAGATATTATTATTATTATTATTATTATTATTATTATTATTATTGTGTGCTTCAGAGTGATGACTAAATTTAATGAGTATAAATTATAGTTGATGAATATGCAAAGAATTTTACATTAATTTAATGATATTAATTCGGATCATAAAAATTACTCCATAATTTCATATATGTATAATTGTATGTATATATATATATATATATATATATATATATTATATATATATGTAAAATGTTATAATGTTATAATTTTTCAGACCAACAAAGACCCTAGGATCCACTCATGGCTGGTCTACCTAACTGCGTTTGTAATTGTGTATTGTGCATGTCCTCCGTGGTGGCGGAGGGGACCTACAATTTTACGTGAGTTCCGAACCACAAAGAACATAAGAACATATGAAATTTTTATAGTGGGCACACTAGGGTCCACTTCGGCCTATCAAGGTGGCTCCACTATGTAAAACTGCCTGTACATTGGCAACAACCAATTTTACAGGGAATGTGTGTAACTAGGGATTTCACGAAATCCTTAAAATGTTCAGGGATTTCATGTAAGGTTAAGTCGTGATATTTTCGTTAAACTTACGGGAAAATTATTGAATGCCCGGTTAGGTTAATTGAATGCCCGGTTAGAACTAACGAAAATAACACGACTTAACCACTGTACATGAAATTTCTGAATATTTTAGGGATTTCATGAAATCACTAGTTACACACATTCCCTGTAACATATATATATATATATATATATATATATAGTGGTTAGCATCGCTGACTAGGAATCTACTGGCCCGGTTTCGATTCCCGGCTAGAGCAGGCGGCGCTCAGCTCACCGAACTAACTGTTTAGCTTTTCATATAAAAATATTGGTTGGTAAATAAATGGGTAACCTGGCTTGCCTAGTGATTAGAAACGGTAGGCTGCTGATCGGGAGGTCGTGAGATTGAGTACGGACGAGGACTTTGTAATTTCTGACCACCTGTGGTGTGGGTTGTGGTTCGGATTCCGCGTGGTTCGGATTTCAACCTTTCCACCTTTCAAATGTTTCGTGCGATGATTCTTCATTTCACGAAGGTCAAGCTTGTTGCCCCTCCTCTCGAGTTGGCCTGGTGAAGTAGAGAGTTGGTTTCTTTTGCTCTCCACCTCACATAGCCAGGTACACCCGGCTCATCTGGGATTGTTCTGAGCCAGGCGTCTAATCTTCTTCTGAAGATATCCACCGCAATACCACTCCTGCTCCTTAGTTCCTTTGGCAGTTGGTTAAACAGTGTTGGTCCTCTCACAACAAGACTATTTTCCTTCAGGGTTGAGGATGTTCCCTGTCTAGCCTTTAATTTGGGGCAACAAGCTTCACCTTCGTCAGAATGAACAATTCGAGCGGAAGCACAACCAAGATTACCAAAGTAATATATATTGCGTATTTATCTTTTTCATTAATGTTTTGAATCCGTCTTTTTTTCTAAATCAAGCTCGAACCAGCGGCCACCATGACATATATAGTAGATACTTGGTCGAATCGGTGGGTTCAATACCATGGGGAGGAAAGTGCTTCATACAGTCCTCTTTTTAGAGATATAGAGTCATTGGCTGAAGAGGCTTGTTTGCCAGAAAAGCGAATAACTTTTCATTTTGCCTTTTTAGTAAATTTACTCGTTGCCCAGAGCCGTCAACACCCGTACTTAAGCGTAACACCGTTTTCCTATAAACGAAGTGTAGTTACCAAGATCAGGGATTCGACTCCCGGTAATAATATATAATCGTGGAATTAGCCCAATGTGCCGCATTCGTCTGACATGAGCGATGTGTTAGTTTGTGGCCCAATGACTGATCATTATTATTATTAGTTAATTGTATGAAAAACCTAACCGATGCTAGATTCGAAGAGTAAATAGAATTTATACAAGAAAAAAACTATCAATGAAGCTTATCTCTACTTCTCGTTTTCTGTTCCTCAAACAATAAAAAAAAAATTAACGAAGCGGTAACTATTTTTAATTTAAACCGTAAACATTATAATATCTGCGTTACCATGGTTACGGAATATGAAATATAACGATGTCTAAAAAAAATCGTGAAATAGATAAACAAACAAAAAGAACATAAAATCTCAACCAACACGCAATTTTACACGCAAACAGAAGTTAAACGCAGACACACGATCCGCACGCAGTGGCCTGGCGCATCTCACGCACGTGTGGATGTAAATGAAGCATTTTGGGACGTCTCGTTCCTTCGTTATTTGACACCTCGGCAGCCAAACAAAGAACCTCGAACCTATGCTCTCTCTCTCTCTCTCTCTCTCTCTCTCTCTCTCTCTCTCTCTCTCTCTTTCATACAGGCCACGAGGAGAACTTGTCAAAAAAAAAAAAAGGGACTACTTTGAACCTAAGCTCCTTTGTATGCAGATAAACATGTTAAGGACTTGTTTACAGTGTCGATCTTGTATTTGATTCTGGCTATTGTTTACAAATTAGCTTTTCCCTTTTAAGGATTATTGTTTCTTGTAATTATATTTAAATAGCTTGTTCCCTCTGTAAATTATACAATCTTTTTCTTCTTTGATTTAATGTTATATATATATATATATATATATGTGCTAGTATATGTTTAACTTTTATATGACACTTATTACCATATTCCATTTTCCAGGAAAAGAATATAAATCATATATATATATATTTAATATATTTTTTATGTATATTTTAAGCTTTGTAGATATTGTATATATATATATATATTATATATATATATATATAATATATGAACTATTTGCACAAAAAATATATTTTCGAATTTTATTTAAATATTAATTTTTTTAAGATTGTAATATATATATATATATATATATATATATATATATATATATATATATATATATATAATTTTTTTAAGATTGTAATATATATATATATATAAATTTTTTTTAAGATTGTGTATATATATATATATATATATATATATATATATATTCGATTGATATATATAGAGAAAAATTTATTGGTTACAGCAACAATCAAAATACCTGCATGGTTAACTAGCTATTTATTAACCAGTCGAGATAGTTAGTTCAACCATACTGTGATTGCGCAAATCATACTTATATTTGCGCATGGTAACTAATTTAAATGGTTAATACTACCACCACAGTTGAATTAATCAATTTGGATTGGTTGTCATGCAAATAGTTTGGTTGTTGCTATGGTAACCGTGATTTCGTTGACCATCTGGCTTCTTTTTCTGATAACAAACTTTAATGAGATGTTAATTAACACAAATTTAACATAGTTAAATTGGCCATTTTGAAGTAGTTTGGTTGGTACTTTAGTACTTAAAGTAATATGATGTGTGTCTAATTTCACTCTTGGCAACTAAAGTTCAGGGTGACCATAAATTATCTTTACAAATGCTATTCAGTTTCAACTGAATTTGTAAAGATAATTTATGGACACTCCATACACTCTTTATTTTATGTATATACATACGAGATTACAACATCTGATCGATTTGACATTCTATCGACGAGTGTATTATGTGTTAGATTAGGTTAGGTTAAGTTAGATTTTTAGTGTCCATGTTATGGTCTTGTCGATCCTATAAGTATAGGTCATAAGTATAGGTATCTATAAACTGTATATCGACATACGCATGTATACAAAATAATGAAAATATAATAGATGTACAGGGTGCTTATAAATTATCTTTATAAATTCAACTAAAACTTAATTGCATTTGTAAAAAAAATAATTTATGGACACCCTGTAATTTAGGCTCAAAGAGTACAGTTAAAAAAAAATGCATTACACGTATTATTTAGTCACAAAGTACTAAATTTAGGATATACTTTTTAACATATATAAATACTATTACGTAATATACTATTAGAAATACTATTGCTATTATATAGAGTCGTATTTCGTAAAAAATTGCTGTTGAAAACAATGTATTAAATAATTTAACATAAATAAAGCGAAAATACACGAGGAATATCAAATTAATAGTAAATGTCACAATACACATGCATGAATAAGGTTTAAAAGCAAGAAAATACATAATGAAAGAGCAACAAAAGGAGAGAGAGAGAGAGAGAGAGAGAGAGAGAGAGAGAGAGAGAGAGTTACAAGGAGTTACAAGGAAAGAGAGAGAGAAAAGGAAAAAGAGAGAGAGAGAGAGAGAGAGAGAGAGAGAGAGAGAGACTTCATCTGTGTCGTGTTTCCGAGAGCTATGGGTGTAGAGCAGCATCCTTAATGATATTATATTATTAATAGGTTCCCCCCCCCAGAAGGCTCTTAGAGAGACGAGAAGAATTGAGAACATCCCATCAAAAGATAAAAGAATGGAATCTGCAAGATATGCTCTTTCTCCTCATTTCGTATAATTATATATATATATACACACACACACACACACGAGTACAATAATTATAGGACTACTCATTAGTATATCGAAACAATTAAAATTAAAACAAGTCATTTCATATAAACTACAAACAAGAAAACAAGACCAAAAACAAGGAAAAATAAGAAAACACGAATAAAAACAAGGAAATATAAGAAAACAATAATAAAAACTAGGAAAAACAAGAAAACAAGAATAAAAACAAGAAAAGTAAGAAAACAAGAATAAAGACAAGGAAAAGTAAGAAAACAAGCATAGAAACAAGGAAAAAACGAATAAAAATAAGAAAAACAAGAATAAAAACAAGGAAAAATAAGAAAACAAAAATAAAAACAAGAGAATATAAGAAAACAATAATAAAACAAGGAAAAATAATAAAACAAGGATAAAAACAAGGCAATATAAGGAACCAAGAATAAAAACAAGGATAAACAAGAAAACAAGAATATAAACATGAAAAGCAAGAAAAGCAAAACACTGAATAAACTTGAAAAACGAAGCTGTAACCCAAAATTTGACATATTCAGAATAAAATACTTTTCTATATATTTCTTTGTGGCAAAAGTGTCGCAAGCGAGAGAAATATTGTACTGTCTTCCCGAGGGGTTTTCTTTGTGTTCGACTCTGCTACGAGGGGAGTAATAGCCAAGGGGAAAAAGAGAGAGAGATATAGAGAGAAAGAGAGAGAGAGAAAGAGTGAAGTGATTTAGAAGGGTTAACAACAAGCTGAGGTGATTCCTTGTTTTAGCAGACTTTATAACCCCTCAATCTATTCCCCTCGAATCAGCGAACGTCAGCAAATAAAGACAAAATTTATTTGTGAGAAATTTCGAGTAAGCGCACGCAGCTGCTCCTTATTTAGACATTTTTGCCACCGCGCGAAGCGTTTGCCTTTTGCTCTTAAAAAGAACAGGAATGAAGTCATTAAATTTGTATAGTTTTGTATAGTTGTGTGTGTTTTCGGTCATAACAAAGGATTAAACATGGTGTTTGAGCAGACATGTATGAAAATGTGTGAAATTCATTTTTACTTTTTAAAACAGATAAATATTTATATGTACTGTAAATATCTATCAACTCGGTTAATATGAGAATAAAAAATATACAATGAGTTTATCATTTTCTGTTGGGTTTTTTTTTCAACGTTATGTACAGGGTGGTCCAAAAGTCCCTATCTATTTTGCTGAAATAGTATTTTAGGATTTTTTTTTTTAATTGAATTGAATTGAATAACCTTTATTAATAATAAAATAAATACATTGGTTTTTACAATTTTGAATGACATAAATAATTGTGAAGCTGGACTATTTATTTTATTTAATTTGGCCCTTAAATTTTAGGCTCTACTGGGCTCTTATTAAAAATAAAACATAGTTGTTATTAATTAATATTAAATAAGTAAATAAATACGTATTATTAATAGTTAGGGCTCTTATTAAAAATAAAACATAGTTATTATTAATTAATAATAAATAAGTAAATAAATACGTATTATTAATAGTTATCGATATGGCAAATTCAAAGTCATTATTGAAGGTATTATACCAATACTATAAAAACAAATTTATAATATACATGAGAGATCAGAACTGAACATTCACAATAATGTGTCTTTAATCCTAGATTACACACGAGAAACGAATAAACAATAGTAATGTACATTAATCCTAGATTTTTATTAGTATGCCATTATTAATATGCCAATATTAATCGGGATTTCAACTTGGTTTTAAACGAATTTACACTCACAATATTTTTTATATCAGTATTTAAATCATTCCATAGTTTCAATCCAATGAAAATGGGTAGTTTTTGAGATGAAGACAGTTTAAATTGAGGAATAACATGCTTTGATCTATTTCTGGTTTAATACGAGTGGATTTCTTGATGAGTTACAAAATATCTATTTACCCATTGTAAATTAATGATTTTGTTCTTACACTCGTAAATAAAAATAAAATGTGCCAGTTTTATTACATCACCGAGCTTTAGTAGTTTTAGCTCTTTAAATAATGCACTAGAGTGATCATGGAAATCGGCATCAGATAACAACCTTATTGCTCTTTTTTGGATGACAAAGATACCGTTTAAAGCGTTGTTAGCGGAGTTTTCCCAAACAAGGGTGCTGTACATTATATAAGGAAGAACAAGAGTATGATAAAGAGTCAATAAAACCTGTTTAGGGACTACATTTCTAAGTTTAAACATTATAGCAACGCTCCTTGAAATTTTTTTCACGGTATAATTTACATGATCACTCCATTGCAAATTCTTATCTAACATTACACCAAGAAATTTTGTTACAGTACACTCCTTTACAGCGATTTCATTAACATTAAGTTCATCAAGATATACATTTCTTTCATGAGGAAAAATCGTGAAATTTGTTTTACTGGTATTTAGGAAGAGTTTATTGGTGGTCAACCATTTCATTACACTGTTAAATTCTGAATTAAATATATTCTTAGCTGAATTAACATCTTTGCATGAAAAAGACATAGTTGTATCATCTGCAAACATATGAAGTTCAGTATATCAGATGAACGTGGAAGGTCATTTATATACAGGGTGTCCCAGAATTAACTATCTATTTCAATGAAATCGGACAAATTTTTTAAAAACACACTTTTATTTATTTTTATCATGTTTAATATGTGTTAAAAATGTATAAATTTCTAAATTTTTTTCAGAATTTTATTTTCATAATTTTTTCATTATCTGGTCCAATGAAAGACCGTCTGAAGTCATAGAATGGCAAAGAGACTCTCCAAAAGTTAACGTGTGGCTTGGAATGACCAAATCCAAAATTTATGGCCCATTCTTCTTTGCGGAAGCAACTGTAACAGGTACCGTCTACCTTGATATGCTTCAGCACTTTCTCGAACCACAGCATCTTGATGATGGCATTCTTGATAATGTTGTGTTTCAACAAGATGGAGCACCATGTCATTATGCTCTAATTGTTCGAGAATACCTCAACAGACGCCTTCCGAATCGGTGGATTGGACGTGGAGGACCTCGACCTTGGCCTCCGCGTTCTCCGGATTTGACACCCCTGGATTTCTTTGCATGGGGTTTCATAAAAACAAAGGTTTATCGCCAAAAGATCAATAGTTTAGCTGAACTTAAAGAACGCATCCAGTTGGCAGTGCGGGAGATAACACCTGAAATGCTTCAAAATGTGTTTCGCAGCGCTGAGGATAGATTTGAAATTTGCAGAGATACAGACGGTGCACATGTTGAAACTTCTCAATAAAGTTTTGACTTATGATTTATAAATATGTTTGTTTTTGTATCATAATTTAGTAATAAACACAAAATTATGTCAGTTTTTATTAAATTTGTCCGATTTCATTGAAATAGATAGTTAATTCTGGGATACCCTGTATAATAAAAATAACAGTGGACCCAGAACTGAGCCCTGCGGCACACCATGTTTGACAAGCGCTTTAGTTGAGCAAACCTTATTTACTGATACAAAATAATATCTACTGGACAAATAACTTTAAACCAATCGCTGATTACTCCTCCAAAGCTAAAACAATATAATTTATTAAGTAGAATATTATGGTCTATTACATCAAACGCCTTATTCAAATCCATAAATATTGATATCATTATTTCTTTGTTCCCTTTAGCTATATTTGCATTTTCCTTAAGATTTAACCTTTTAAGCCCTGAATTTTTTGTAGGGTTAAGTTATGAATGCTTGAATTTGAAACGTTAGCAATTTGTACCTTCAGTCCTTAAAAGGGTTTTAAAATAGCCATTTCGGAGCAAGTGTAGTTTACGTCCCCCTGTGGTACCTAGTGTAGTTTACGTTCCTCTACATTATCCTAGTATAGTTTACGTTCCCCTACATTATCCTAGTGTTTACGTTCCCCTACATTATCCTAGTGTAGTTTGCGTTCCCCAACTTTGTCCGCGTATACCTAATCAAATAAAACGTTAAAACTAATGAAAATATTACGACTTGACCTAACCAATCGTCAATATATATATATATATATATATATATATATATATATATATATATATATATATATATATATATATATATATTGACGATTGGTTAGGTTAAGTCATAATATTTTCGTTAGTTTTAACGTTTTATTTGATGGATTCATTTAAAAAATGTCTCCTAAAGATCCTAGTGTCAAAATTGAGGAACTTCAGATTTTTGGAGAGGATGATTTGTTCCTCAGCGTTGATTAGGGTGATGTTGGCTCGTTTCGCATTGATAACATCTCCAGCCGTTGAGAAAAGCCGTTCAGGGTCAACTGATCCAGAGGGGCAGCTCATGCACTTCTCAGCAACTTTGGCAATCTCCGGGAAATCAGCAGAATGTTCTCGCCAAAAAATGAATGGATCCCTATCCCCAGCAATCCGAGGTTGCGACCAATAGGCGTCCAGGGCTGTTTCCACTCGTGCGTCTGGGACAGTGAACTTCGTGTACGTATCCCTCGTTTGGGGTTCTTCAACTAGAATAGGACGAACGTGATCGTCGAGATCGCTACCTTCTGAATCGGAAAGGTTTTCCCAAAGAGCGTTTTCTTGGACGGAGAAACCGGACCACTTCGGCGACGTTTCACGGCAATTGGACCTCCAATACGTTTCGTTGGGCCCCTTCCGTGTGACTGCGCTTCTCTTGTCTCAACAATTCCTTGGCCTTTTCGCGCATGTCGTCGTCTATCAGCCCAGCAACTTTGAATCGGGGATCAACTGCTGTGGCTAGCAAAAGTCTCTCATTTGAATTATGTTCGAGATTGAATCTCTCGTTGAAGACAGACATTCAACATGATGTTTTTGTGCACGAAGTTTGGGCCGATGAAGTGACAGGTCAAGCTTATATATGAGTCACTTGCTCGACTGCTCCATATGTCCGTGGTGAAGGAGAATTTCCTCTTCTCTTCCTTCATTTGTGAGTCCAGTGGCGGCTCGTCGGTAGGCACTGCGGAACTGCAGTACCCCTAAATTTTTTATTTACAATTGAAATAATCAAGAACAATATAAGGATGAGGTCACTGAATAACTTTTTCAATAACTTTTGAAACTTTTATTCATTGCTCAATGTTCATCCTTTTATTTCAGTAATTATTTCAACCCATTCTTAGAGACAGCACCCCTAGAATTTTTAGTCACGAGCCGCCACTGTTTGTGACATCAATTCCTCAATCTTGCCCTTCACCTTGCCTGCCATGTCTGGAATAAGGTTCGTCCTGAAAAACTTCTCAGAAGGAATCGTGTACTTCGGATCGGCAGCCTGAAGTAGTCGCCTAAATCCTACCCGTTCGACACATGCGAAGGGCTGACGGTCGATGCAGATCATCTCTGCCACCTTCCGGTCAAGATCAATCTTCTTTCGGTCATTATGAGCGTATGGAGTGGATTTGGAAAACGCGACCTTAATGGATTGAGTAGCCGTGGCGGAAGTTCCAGGCATGTCTTCTAGAGAGAAAAAATAAATTAATATATATATATAAGAAAATAATTTTAATTCAGAAATATTTATATGTAAATTTGTATATATTTAATATTTTTTAATAAATAGAAGCTAAGTAAGTTAACAAAGAGAATTAAATTTACTTTAGTTGTTGTTGTTGTTGTTGTTGTTTAGTCGATCAGCCCACCCTGATCGAGCAAGCCGGCAGCACGCAGGTAACTGATCGCCCTCTCCGGAGTGGACCAGAGGTTCAGCGCACTAGTGATGTTGTGTTGTGTTCGTTGTTGTGCTAGAGCGGTACAGTCTGTCATAATGTGTTCAATTGTTTGTGGTGTGTCCTGGCACAGGTGGCAGGTGTCGTCTATGGAGTTGTCTAGTCTGTGTTTATATGTCCGTAAGTTGGGGTGATGTCCACATCGGAATCGTGCTAAGTTAACTCGATCCGATCTGCTCAGGCTGATCTCTGATCTGTTAATGGGTGGCGGCTTCGCACCTAGGACCGTATTCGGACCGAGTCGTGTCAGTGCTTTGTGGGTTAGGTGTGTGTGTATGTGTTTTCTGTACTGTGTGATGTCTGTGGGGCGTGGTATGGAATGGAGTATTTGGTTATAATGTCTCTCTGGTGTTACCTTAATGGTGCGAGGTGTTGGTGCATGATTGTACATGTGGTGGCAAGGGTGTTGTGGGTTAGTTGTCGCTGCTGCCATGAATTGTGTTCCCCTCATGTCTAAATGTTCCCTAACTTTCAGTATTTTTGTTTCTGTGTGCAGGTGTTCTATTGGTGTTGTTTGAGTGCATCCTATAATGATACGAAGTGCGTTGTTTTGTATTGTCTGTAAGGTGTTTATGTGTGTGTTTGAGATAATGGGTGCCCAGCATGGGCTAGCATAGTCCATAACTGAGCGAATATATTGTTTGTATATGAGTGTTGTTGTTTCCTGCTGGTGTCCAAAGTTTGTGCCTGTTAGTACCCTAAGAGTAAGTCTTGACGTACATTTGTTTTTAATGTCCTGAATGTGGTTTGCTGTATTTGTTGTATCTTAATTCTGATTGGGGGAAATTATAAACAAATAGAAAACGGCAATTTCAGGGAGACTTTGATATTACAATAAATTCGTAAATCATGTTGAAACTTGAAATCAAACTTTATATATAGCAACGTTTTATATATAGCAACATCTTAGCAACTTTTGAGGGCCCTGGGCAGGCTAAAATTAGGGACCCGAAACATACATTAAAAACAACAAATATTTAGACTTCCTAAATTTCATTGAATTCATCATTTTGGGGCCACTAGGATGTTGGGCTTTGAACAACTGCGAATTCTCTCTGAGAATGTATGAAGCATCACTTTACAGATTTTCATGAATCTACTCACCAGAATTAGTCGCAGTTGTACATTGACTCTTATTGGCTTCATCAAACTCAGTCTTGTGCTTGTTGATAAGGTGACTCCTCCCTCAGATTTGATGTAGAGAGGTACTCGCGCTTGTTCCTCCACGAGAGACAGAGACACTGCACAAATTGCAGATCGCCTGTTTTCCATTAGTGCTTGAAGCAGTGAAGAACTTCCACACAATGTTTGGCATTGTCACTCTCACTAAAGCAAAAGCGAATAAATTTATACCAGTAGTTAATAAATAAAAAAAAAAATTACACACTGTTCAACTGATTCACAACTTGCGAACTGAGGAAATGACGCCACGATGGTTACGGGCTCGCTTTATATAAAGTGGTAATGAGTCATGGAAATTTCTAGAAACGTCGGGATAAATCGCGAATACACACGTAACTCCTCGAGCAGCCGGGAAGTTTCTATTTGGAAAACGCCCGTTTTTTTTTATTCTTAGAAACAAAAACTATCGGTATCGGTAGCTACTAACCATCGGTATCGGTACCGATACCGATACCGATATATCGGCCCAATACCGCTACCGATACAACTACCGGTCGATGCCTAATTATTATTATTATTATAAATAATTATAATATATATATATATATATATATATATATATATATATATATATATATATATATATATATTAGCAGAAGCCCGTGGTAAAATACCACGCTTAAACAATCAACAGGGACAATTTTTTTTAATAATATTTCCCAGATGAGCAGATACACAGACAAACTTTATCCGATTTCAACTTTATATATATATATATATATATATATATATATATATATAGAGAGAGAGAGAGAGAGAGAGAGAGAGAGAGAGAGAGAGAGATAGATAGACAGAGTATGATTTTCCCGTAGGTTTCGATTAATTTTAAGCAACTTTTACTTA
The DNA here is from genome assembly GCA_023014485.1 of Bathynomus jamesi. Taxonomy (NCBI): domain Eukaryota; kingdom Metazoa; phylum Arthropoda; class Malacostraca; order Isopoda; family Cirolanidae; genus Bathynomus; species Bathynomus jamesi. The sequence continues at coordinate 228,984 of JAJOZX010003620.1, read as the reverse complement.
ATAATTTTTTCTCTCCAAAACGCTGTTTCCATGTTTTAGGGTGGAACAGACAGACAGTCACATAGCATTGAAAATGAAAATGTTTATTGGCAGACTATAGTCCATATGACAAATATTATTAATACAATGGCAGTTCACATACTAAGGATAGAAATATATACAGTTGATTAGAAATAATACAGTAATGTCGAAGTTAAATGGAGCTATAGACAGACGTTTTTGCACCAAGAATTATATATTTTTATATATATATATATATATATATATATATATTATATATTAGGGTGATGCAAAAGTGGGGGAGTAAAATTTTTTTGTTTCAAATTTTGAGATACCCTCTCATTTGGTTTAATTTGGTGGAAAAATGATCCTGGGGAAATTTCGGGTCAAAATTCGAATATTTGGAGGTCGCGCCCGCCATTTGAAAATTTGCTGATTTCCATGACACCCAGGAGGTACAGCAAGCGTCATGTTACTTTTTTTTGAGTGGAAGTTCCCCACGAGGCCTATCATACCACCTTCCTCTTTTCCATTTGTTCATAAAACAGATACAATACAATAGATATTATAATAGATACATAGAATGGATATACTCGTAAATTTTACTGTTGCGTCAAAGATACGAGAGTTTTCTTAGTTTTGTCCGAAGCTTCTTCCGATAATTTGATACAACTTGCAGTAGATATTGCTTCTGTTGTTCATCATTGGTAATTAATTTGTTATAATCTTCAATCAATTTCACTCCTCTTTCAGCAATATCATTAACAACTTTCATGTGATTCACTACGTTCTTTGCAACCCAATAACTCTCATCGAGAAGCCAATCTTCTACTGGTTTGCTCAAGAACGTTGAAGACAATCCGAGTATACTGAAGGACTTTGTGTTAGCAGTTACAAAATCTTCAAGCTGCTTATTGTCAATAGTTTTGATGTCTATTTGTGTCTTCTTTGGAGGATCTGGCTCCGAAGATTTTGTAAGAGCCTCCTTCATTTTTCTTTTGGTGTCAAAGCTGATTTTATCATCAAAGAAAGCCAATGCGATCAACTCTTCTGAGAGATACCACAAATGATTCTTGAATTTTTCTAAAGCAGCATTTGCTAGTTGTTAATTTGTGCTTTTGTAGCTGTGAAGATTCTTGAGAAGACTCAGATCATTTCGTGGAGCACTTGCTGCGCAGGGTGCTGAAAACCAATGCTTAATATAAATTGAAACAGAAAACCAACAAATTTCTTTTAGATTTCTTTCTTCTATTGCTGTTATTTGAACTGACTTTTGAACATAAAGATTTTCATTGAATAAATGACTTTCGCCATCCAACGGGCTCTATGATAAGCCCCAGGCTTCCTGAATTTTATTCCAGTCGTTGGAGTACCGCCAAGCAAGATGATTGTCAGTTCCAATAACTCTCTGTAATCGTCGCGAGGTTGATCTTCATTGATTTTTCTTGCTGCAAAGTTGATGATTTCCTCTTTTTCCTTTTGTGGATAATTTTCTAATTTATCGTATGAAGTTAGATTAATCTTATTCCAGTTTGTTTGAATCTTTTGAATAACTGAATGTCAGGGCCTGATGAAGCCTGTAATGCAGGGGATACCCCACTGCTTCCAACATGATTTCAAGGATATGGTGTCGACAAGGACACCACAACAAATCTTTCTCCATTTTCTGTTCAATTAGGACACAAGCTCCGTTTTTACGACCTGTGTTCGATGCAGTTGTATCGAAACACATGCCTTTTACCTTATCTATTAGATTCCAATCAATGATCGCCTGATGTACTGCATTTGCAGTATCCTTTCCTGTGCCATGATCTATATTTGGCACTCCAAGCAGTTGATCTTCTCCACTGCCAGAGATTAGGACTGGCAACCGATCAAACCTCATTCCCGGTAATGTCTTCGAGGAGTTTGCCATCCAATGAACAATCAAGGTTTGTCAGCTTGAAATTCTTCTTTCAAGTTTTCACTGAACTTCTTTCTTGATTTCTGTCTTGCCCTGCGAATCGATGAGTAGCTAACATTGTAATTCTCTGGATCTTTTCCAACATTTGCGATCGTTGGAATAATTATTAAAGAGGCTGATCGGTCGCTGATCTTAGCAACATCCAATGAGGAAAGCAGATTTTCATTCATAATCTTGAATTTTTTTCTTGGAAGGCCTCTTTTGGATGTTGAGGGCACTTCCAGATCTACTTCTTCTTCCGTAGATGCAGGTGAATCACTGCAGGAACTGCTGCTGCTTGCAAGAACAACTGTTTCATCAAATGCACTTGATTCATGTAACCTTTTCTTATCCATTTTTTCATGTCTCTTCGCAGCTTCCTTTCGACGTTTTTCTTCATCCTTATCAACTGCATCATTTTACCCTTTCGACCTTCCCTTTGTAGCCGTAGAAACTCTCTATCTTCCTCAATAGTTATTAACTCGTTAGCATTTGCATGCGCAATATCAAAGAGTCCATCCAATTTTTCTTTCCATGTATTCTCTTTCTCTATGAAAACTTCGATTTTTTTCCTTTGCTCTTCTTCAGCCCTTGCCACTCATCATACAGTTTATTTAATTTCTTCACAACATTACATTTCTGGGTTGTTGGTATTCCTGCTCTCTGCCACACTTCCAATACATCATTAACGGTTGAAGTTAATGCTTCTCTGACAGTTTCATTCTTGATATGTTTATAATTCATGAATAAGGAAATTACTTCTTTCTTTGATGGAAGCTTACTTTGATTCAATTTATCTATTTGTTGACCGATCAGCCAGATATCTGTTGAGCTTCTTGATCTCATTTTTGTCACAATTAAGAGAGAGGAAATAGAAGAGAAATTGAGGCGGAGAGACTCACTGATATAGCACCTCTCCTGGACACTGCCACAAGCACACTGCGATACCGATTTCCTTGAACGCTATTTGCTCATATACGCATCACCTACCACTCTGCCTGCAGCAAACCTGCACAAAACCTGCAACCTGCAATAAACCTGCAACAAAAATAAGAACAAATTCAAAAAATTTGATTTTACTCTAATTTTTTGTAATTTTCAAATTTTCAATTGGCGGGCGCGACCTCTGAATGTTATTGTTTGACCTGGAATTTCTCACAGGGTGTTTTTGTGACAAATTGGAACAAATGAGGGGGTATCCCTAAAAATCCACGATGGTCATGATTTGTGCATCACCCTAATATATATATATATATATATATATATATATATATATATATATATATATATATATATTGCATGATTTAAAGTTCTAACTTATTTCGATTACTTTCAATTACTCCCAAAACTTTCATTTTAGTTCTGGCAAAAGCGTTAATGTAACTGAATATGGATCTTTTCCTTTATAGCACCCCCCCCCCCACCATTGTTTTCTTTTCCTTTATGGCACCCCCATAAAATTATTGAATGCCCGGTTAGGTCAACTGTAAGTCCTTGACGATTCGTTAGGTTAAGTCATGATATTTTCGTTAGTTTTAACGAAAATATCACGACTTAATCTAACCAATTGCCAAGGGTGTACAGTTGACCTAACCGGGCATTCAATAATTGTTGAATATTGTTGGATTCTGGCCACTTGAAAATTGAATACATTATCTTATATTTTAAATTTTTGTTCGTTTTTTGTTGTGTGTCAAAATTGTTACTAACTGAAAAAAAAAATTGGGGTGCTATGAAGGAAAAGATCCCTGAATATATATTCTGTATATATATATATATATATATATATATAATATATACAGGGTGGGCCGTAAGTTTCCATACATAGGAAAAATAAACATTTTTTTATGGACAACCATTTTTATTTATATAATATGCTCTACATGGTTGCCATTGTTTTGAAAACACATTTCAATACGTGTTCCCCACTGTTGATGAACACGCATTAGCACAGTTGACGTTATGCTTGTAATGGCGTTGGTGATACGTTCCTTTAGATGATTTATGTCTCGTATCTTTTCCTGATACACCATGGCCTTCAAGTGCCCCCAAAGATAGAAATCAAGGGGGTGAGATCTGGGGATCTGGGAGGCCACTCCACAGGACCACGCCGACCAATCCAAGCATCCGGAAACTGCTGATCCAAATACCGACGCACGTGAAGACCATAATGAGGTGGAGCTCCATCTTGCTGGAAGTAAACTGGGAAGTTACCTTCCTCGTTTAGCAGGGATGGGAAAATCTCTTCTTGCAACATGTTAAGATACCTTTCGGCATTAAGATTTCCACTGACAAAAATTGGTCCAATAATTCTGTCACCCCATATCCCGGCCCACACCATCACTTTACCGGCACCTTGCATCTTCGTCGGACTCAGCCAGTTAGGGTTAGCATTACTCCAATAACGTATGTTTTGCCGATTAACCTCTCCATTGACGTAAAATTTGCTTCATCAGTAAACAAGATCTTAGTTGAAAAGTTTGCATCCTCGTTCACTTTGGTTAATGCCCATTCACAGAATTCCATCCGTCTATCCGGGTCGTCTTCACTCAAATGCTGTGCCATATGCAATTTGTATGGATGCCATTTGTTTGCTTTCAAAATGCGCCTGATACTCGATCTGCTGACACCACTTTCTGCAGACAACCGTCGTGTACTTTTTCTGGGACTCCGTGTAAGCGCTGTAAGTATCGTAGCTGTTGTGTCTTCATCGGTGGCTGTACGTCTTGGACCACTTCGCGGTTGATCTGCAACATTTCCAGTTTTCTGAAACTTGTTAATAAGTTTTGCCATAGTGTCGTGTGTGATGTTCGTTCCATGTTGTCTGTTAAAGTTCATTGCAACCATGCGACTGCTTCCCGACCCAGCCATCAGTATGATTTCAATTCGTTGCTCTTTCGTCAAACGCATATTCTTAGGGTATCTGAAACATAAAAACAAACGTTTAAATTTTCCTATGTATGGAAACTTACGGCCCACCCTGTATATATATATAATATAAGCGAAATCAGGCATTACGGTAATGCCTAAGCAATAAGTTGGAAGCTGAGAATACATATAGCATTAGTTACAATGGTCACTTTCACTGTTTAGGTTATGTTAGGTTATGATAATAAAAACCCACTCTAATAGACAGAGTTTATTTCCACAACAGTTTCGATGCCCACTAGCATCCACCCGAAGAGGATGCTAGTGGGCGTTGAAACTGTTGTGGAAATAAACTCTGTCTATTAGAGTGGGTTTTTATTATCATATTTTGACCTTCACGTAGAAAAAAAGTGAAGTTTTTTGCATTTTTATGTTAGGTTATATTTATTATTATAGATATATAAATCGCCATTATACTTATCATTACATGCATTCTTAGCTTTCAACTTATTGCCTAGGCATTAAGCTTAATGCCGGATTTCGCTCGTTGCCGCTAGCCTATATATATATATATATATATACATACATTTAACTGCAATGACCGCGCAGTATATTAACGTATAGAAACGACGTAAGTATAGAGGAGCGTTCTGCACACGAGGAAGAGAAATAACAAACAAATGAAAAATAAGGCACCCGCCCGGGAAACGAACCCAGGATCTTCCGATTGCCGGTCAGACGTGCTAACCACTACACTACGGAGCCACGATAGCGGGTGCCTTATTTTTCATTTGTTTGTTATTTCTCTTCCTCGTGTGCAGAACGCTCCTCTATACTTACGTCGTTTCTATACATATATATATATATATATATAATTATATATATATATATATATATATACAAACTCAGAATGGTCCCCTGAGAAACATATATAATATATATATATATACAAACTCAGAATGGTCCCCTGAGAAACATATATATATATATATATATATATATACACACACAGGGTGTCCATAAATGTTTACCCTGAAAACAGTATGCTCTCATGTTTTAATGACGAATCTTACATCCGTTTTCTTTTTACAGGTGATCTTGTACACGCATAGAGTTTCTGTGCTGGTGTGTTTCGTCTACCGCATTCGCCGCTAGGAGCGCTGTAGTAGCTGTTCAGTTAAGATGGCGTCTGTGACAGAGAAGGCACAATGTGTTGTGTGGCTTGCAGAAACAAAATCTCCTGTCAGTGTTCAGCGAAGGTTCAGAACAAAGTATGGAAAGAATCCACCTGATGTGAAGTTAATTAAGTCGTGGATGAAAAAATTCTTGGAAACTGGAAACGTGGAAAAGGGAAAGAGCAGCGGTAGACCATCAGTTTCCGATGGGACGGTGGAAAACATTCAAACCGCTTTCACACGGTCACCAAGGAAATCGGTGAGACAAGCTTCATGCCAACTAAAGATACCGAAGTCTACGGTGCACAAGGTGTTACACAAACGTTTGAAGTTACACGCCTACAAGGTAACAAATGTTGGAAAATGTGTGGCGTGAGTGTGAATACCGTTTAGACATTTTACGTGCCACTAGGGGTGCACATGTGGAAGCTTATTAAGTTCATTAACTATGTACCAAAACTTTGTATGTTTATCTACTTATGATTAAAACTGTGTTTGAATACGAGTGTTTATTTAAAAGTTATAGCATACTTTAATCAGGGTAATCATTTATGGACACCCTATATATATATATATATATATATATATATATATATATGGAGAGAGAGAGAGAGATTAGGAATGTATTTACATGACTGTTACTACGTTATCCAGGCTTTAATTTATATAATTTTGGACTGAAATGTAGAGTAGTACATCTTATGCCTGTCACAAAAGTAAGGAATCTGTTTGTTGGTATCAAAATGTCCCGCGAAAAAGGCACTCATCCCAAATGTTATACATTCTCTTATTGGTTAAAAGAAAAGTCCATACTTACTGTAAGCTTTTACATGACTGTTTACCTTTTTAAGATTACTTTTGTTTTTAAAGTTACCTCTTTTTTTAACCTAACATCTTAATTCTGCCAATAATGTATCCGTTGTTGAGCATTACATTATCTTTCCAGTGTCACAACGGGATGCTTTACAATGAAATGCGTGCGCAATTGTTGCAAGAGAATGCAAAAAAACTTTACTTTTTTCTACGTGAAAGTCACAATATGATAATAAAAACCCACTCTAATAGACAGAAGAGGATGCCGAAGAGGATGCCAGTGGGCATCGAAACTGTTGTGGAAATAAACTCTGTCTATTAGAGTGGGTTTTTATTATCATGTTGCAAGAGAATTGTACCACACACACACGTCACACCTCCAAAAGTACTATAATGAAAGCAAAAGATGAAAAGGACACCAGGTTCTTCCCTTGGGACACCCTCATCTTATTAAGTGCTAAAACAACGACCTTCTCCGGCATGATTTTTATATTATCTCCAAAGAAAACTTTAAATACTCCTTAACAAAACCCTGACTGGCTCGAAAGATTACTGACATGATGTCAAGACATGACCAAGGAACAATATATATATATATATATATATATATATATATATATATATATATAATTTTTTATATATATATATATATATATATATATATTGTGTAGTCTATGTAGAGTTTCGAATAGAAATTCGCCTAGAAACCTAAAATTTCTTATCAGTTATGATTATGTTTTCGGTCTGATAAGAGTATTAACATATCCAAAATAAAGCAGAATATTGCCAGTTAGTAATTTATTATTACGCTTGTTAGAAATTTTTTTGTTTCTAGGCGAACATTTTTCTGAAAGTGTACGTAGGCCTACACTTGTGAAAAAAAATATTTCGTCCGCCGATAAAAACAATTAAAAAAACAAAAACAAAAATAAGTAACTTTTGATTTCGTTTATTATATTTCTTTCGCAAAAAAAAAAAAAGAGAAAAAATTACTAATTAGTAACTTCCACGCTTTTTAGAAATTTTACTCTTTCGGCGAATTTCTTTCCACAACTGAACATTATTAAAATTAATTTTAAAAGTAAATTAAAACAAAAAAATTTTTTACTCATCCAGTCACGCGAAAAAGTCCTATAATTTCTCAAATTATTTTCATACACACTTTATGTATTTAAATATTTATATATGAAACCAATAACGAGGGTAATGAAATATTTCATTATTAATTAAATATAATATTAATTAAATTAATTAAATTATTTATTTTTTTAATAATAATAATGATAATTACATTTTCTATTATTAATATTATATTTCAATTATATTAATTTTATTTAATATTATATTTTTAATAATTAAATTAATTAATTAAATGACATATTTTTATTTATACGTTTAATAATAAATAAAGTATTTAATTAATTTATTAATATTTATTTCGTATTTAATTATTTAATAATTATTAATTAAATTAATAAATTAATTAAATATAAATTAATTTATTTATAAATTTAATAATAACCAAATTACTTAAGATTTATTAAATATTTTAATTATTTAATAATAATTAATAATTAGTGATAAATAAATTAATAATTTATTTATTAATTAATACTTTATATTTATATATAAATAAATCAATTAATTTAACCAATAAATTAACTAAAATTTAATATTTTAATACTTATTTTATATTTAATTATTTAATACTTAATAAATTAACTCAAAAATATATTTATTAATTAATTAATTAATTTGACGGAGCGTTATTTCGTTACATTTTTATTAATATTATAGATTGAAGGACCATTATATAAATCAATTATTTTCTATTTATCCATTTCTCCATTATAGCAGAGATAGATCGAACCAAAGAGATAAAAGGCGAATCGAACCCTAATATTTCATATTATAAAAGGAAAAAATTAAAGTCTTATCTCAAAATATATGGCGAAAGATCTATCAACAAAGTGGAATAATATGACGGTATAGGAAAGTTATACGTACATGTGTATGTATTATATATATATATATATATATATATATATATATATATATATACACGGTATATATATATATATATATATATATATATATATATATATATATGTAGTGTATGTATAGTTATGTGTGTGTGTATGTATGGATATGTCGAGTATATGCGTTCGCATATGTAATGTGTAGACGCATATTCGCACAAAAGCGTATGTTTATATATGTACAAGTGGGTAATGTGTAATTGTGTATGAACGCATGTACATATGTATACATTATGTATAAACTATATATATATATATATATATATATATATGCGTGTGACACTGTGACACTATGACAGGGTTTACAGCGAAGAATTAAGAGGAAGGTTGTGTGTGTAGGAGCAAATAGGCTAAATGGTTCGAGTAGGTTTGGACAATCAATGAATAAATGACCTTTCGCAGCCTATCGTTAATCATCATGAGACCAATACAAATATCAAATCCAACCAACCATCAATTCATTTCTCGATTTGATAAAAGAAAGGAAAAAAAAATCGTATTTCATTGAGATTTTTTCGCTTGGACACGGTTTTAGCTTCGTCATTGAGAAGTAATTACTCATAAATCGGTAGTAACTCATTTAGGTTTGTTGTTATTGACTCACGCGAAGAACATTTACTCAGTTTTTCGCCTTTATTCCAGGAATCGAGTGGTTTAGTTATAAATTTTTCTGCGGTTATTAACTTAGCAGTTATGTATCAATTTTATGGTTATATTATTATTTAAAATTATATTTAATAAAATTATATTTAATGATGATAATGATGATGATAATGATAACGATAATGATAAGTTATATTGGCAGGATATAACTTCCATAAAATTCCATTTAAACTGCAGTCCTGACCATTTGTAAAGTTTGGATGGTAACTGTTGAGCATCTTTGCCGAGAAAGGAAATTGCAGACAGCTAAATCAATGACGTTTAGAATTATAAGAACGTAAATAAATAAAATCTAATCCAATTTAATCTAGCACATATCTACCCGGGTGTATATGACAAAGGGAGCTTCGCCCCCTATGAACTTCCATCAAAAAACATTTTTTGTTAGCGATTTTGCTGTCTATGATTTTTTTTACATTCTTCTTTTCCCATTTATCATTGCATGGTCTAGTTAAGGGCACGCAAGCTAATACCATTTCCTCGAAATGAAAAAAAAAAAAAGATTGACCTACCAAATCGTGGTAAGACCAAATTATCGAAACTTTACTTAGAAAAAGGTGATAAGCGTCAAGAGGTCAATTACTAAAGACCTATTAGTTTAACTTTAATTGTGTAGTAAAACTTTTTGGATCCTTTGTTCTGAACCAAATATTTTAAAGTAGTTTTTTTTTTTATTAAACATAGTCAGCATGGGATTCAAAGAAAAAATCTTGATTAATTACCGTGTTGAATTTTTTTCTTGATGTCATCGGTGTGTGTGTGTGTTTATGCTCAAAGTAAATCGGTTGATTATATATTTATAATTTCAAAAAGCTTTTTGATAAAGTTCCACGTAAATCATTTTAAAAAAAAGCAACTTACAGTTTAGTAAAGGTATTAAAAGGTAAAGTTCTTAATTGGATTGGTAATTAGTTAACTGACGGAAAATAAATGCAGTACATAATAAATGTGGAAATAGGTTCCGAAGGGGTTAGTTTTGGGACCAATATTGTTTTTTTCAAATATATGTTAACGATCTGGAGGTATATTTATTAGGTAAAATAATAAAATTTGCTAATGATGTCAGAATTACAAGGCTAAACAATCACTATCCAAGATAGAAATAATTTGCACCACGATCTCAAGCACTTGTTGGAATGGTTAAACTAAAGTCAAACGCAATTTAGTGTACATAATTATAGGCCATGAATATAGGGTATAACAGTAGGAATCTTATTATCCCTCACAAATGCGGTATTAAACGTATCCTCAGAGAAAAATATCTGGAAATTATTATCACGAAAGACTTAAAATTTTCAAAACAATGCTTAGTTGCTATAGTAATAATTAAGTCCAATAAAATATTGGGTCTTAGATCTTGTAATTTTGTCGAGATGCTTTTTTGCCTTTATACGAGTCGATTGTTAGGCCTCACTTACAATATGCTGTTCAGTTTGGTCGCCATAAGGTTATATGAAAGGGTTCAGCGCTTGGTAACAAAGCTTTGTCCATCATTGGATAATAAACCATATAAAGATAGACTCAAAGAACTTAATTTGTATGCGCTCCAAAATGGGCATTTAAGGGGGAGGTAGTTAATTCAGGAGTTTAAAATATTAAATCTCGTTTATAACAAACTATGAGAATTTTTTTTTTTTACTTTGATTACTGGAACATTACAAGAAATAACAGCTTCAAAATTAAAGGTATAAAATTTGAAACAAACATAGCTGAACAACAGTGGCGGCCATACTTGGTTGTGGGCCCTTGTGCGAGACAGATTTTGGGGCCCCCCTTCCCGACGCAAATCTAGTTTGATTATATACCGGTACCGGTTTGATTATATATATATATATTTTTTTTTTTATGACGAGGGCTTGGTAGGTCCCCTAGAGCCCGTGGGCCCCTGTGCACCGTACACCCTGCAAGTGCACACCCTATATGGCCGCCACTGTTTGGCAAATATCTTTAATTAAGAATAGGTTAAATAGGTATTTTGAAAGCAGGAATTTTAATTTTTACGTATTTTGGTTGTAGTTTATTAAAGAGAAGGTAAATTGGGGCGTTATTTAGACAGGGATAGGTAGTAACCCACTCTTCCTTTTGCAGTAAGGTTAACAGTGCTCTGAGTTCAATGGCGCCGACTCCGAAGCAGCTCGAAGGGTTCAGCCCCAGCTCCAGGTTTACTCTGGAGCTCCAAAGTAGCTCCAGCTCCGACTATTTTTATTTAACTCCGCCTCTGGCTCCATTTGTGCCATTATACATTCCAGTCTGACCTAATATCAACTTCTATTTTGGTTCATTTAATATGAAGACAGAAGTGCAATAGTCACATTAAATAATTAAGGTAGTATTTATTGGTATTTATTTCTTTACATTTCTATACATTGTGGCCACGTCGCTACCCCGCTTCTCGTTAGATTAGATCAGTGTAGTTAAGCGACGTTGGGTCTGTTCAGTACTTGGATGGGAAACCATCCTCCGCCGCGTTCAGATGATGTGGCAACCCGTGGTTCGGATCATACGTAAAGCCGTAGGTCCCCTCCGTGTCGTAACCTTTGTCTTTACGAAGGAGGTTAAACAACTTCAAACATTATTATAGTATTCTTTGAAAACCAGGACCGATGCCTGTACTTCTCTCTCTGTACTATAAGAAACTCAAGCGTATTATTATATAATAAGAGTTCATGCACTTATACAGGGTAGTCCAATCAAATGTGTTTCCAAAAAAATATTTGTGTAGCAAATTATTTCTCGGAACACCTTTTTTTGGATTCCAGGATTTTAGTTTTCTATGTACTTGTTCGTGGCTCTGATGGTGAATTAAATACTAAACTTTTGAGTGTTTGTTCACAACCATACAACAACAACCAAAAAGTTTTCGTGTAACTTATTAATGGGATTCTCTGTAAGTTCATGCGAAAGGGGACCTTTATACCTACTTTATATGAATATAACTTATGCTAGATAAGTAAAAATACTAGTAAGATTTATATGTTCTTACTGACTCGTACGGCTAAATCGTGGCCATGTTCCAACACCACTCCTCGTACATCAGCGAAGTTAAACGACATTGGGTCTGGGTGGTAATTGGATGGGTGACCGACCTCTGCGTCCAGATTATGTAGCGACCCGAGGTTCGGATCCCACGTATAGGTGTAGGTTTCCTCCGCCATATGACCTTAGATGTTACGAAAATGGGCAAACAATCCCCGAAGCGCGCGCACACACCACACACACACACACACACACACACACATGCTGATGCGTAAACATCTTATTTTAATGAAACTTTCATATGTCTTCCCTTAGAGTTTAATTGGTCTAAATTTGGACTTTGGTACCAGAGACGATAAAATAAGTACAGGGTGTCCATAAATTATCTTTAGAAATCCGTTACAAAAGGGGTTGAATTTGTAAAGATAATTTATGGACATCCTATATTTTGGGTTGTTTAACTCTTCTTCTTGGGGCTCCCGGTAACTCAGTTGTTACAGTAGTGGACTCTGAGCGGTGAGGCTCTGGTTTGCTCCCGCCTGCTGGCTCCTGGGTTGGGTTCAGTTGGCCGTTTACCCTATCATTGTTCGAGCTAAAGGTAACCCTCGGGGGCACACTCACCCCGACATCATCGGGATATAAGCTCCCTGGTTGTTGTTTAACCTTCTTCGTAACTCAAAGGTCATTTGACGTTGAGATCCTACAGTATGAAGTGGGATTCGTACCATCGCTTACCAAAGTAGGGATAATGTAAGGTATATAGATATCCCAAGTAATATCCCAGTGTATCGCGACTTTTGCAACTTACTGTATACTGGCCCATACTTACTATATCACAATTATAACTGTATTGAGTTATATTTAAATATAATACATTTTCTTTAATAATTTTTTAATCTTTCAATGCCCAGAGGTCTTTTCTGAGACCGTTTAAAATTGTCTGGCATGAACCAGAACAAAATCAATAAAGTTTTATTTAATTTTAAATAATAATAACAGTAAGTTTATTATTAAACTTCACATAATTATAAAAGGCGATTGTCGTGGCCATTGTCACAGTTGGATGGGACACCGTACTCTGCCTCCAGATTTGTATAGCGACCCATGGTCCAGATCCCACGTAAAGTTGTACGTCCGCTCCGTCTTATGACTTCAGATGTTGCGAAAGATGTTAAACAACCCAATAAGGAAATATATATACGAATGTGTGTGTGTGTGTGTAATGTGTATATATATATATATATATATATATATATATATATATATATATATGTGTGTGTGTGTGTGTGTGTGTGTATATATATATATTAATCATCCATGCATTTACAGTTTAAATGGAAGTATGAAGAGTTAAACATCTTTTTACGCAGGGTATCACTCCGCCCATACGTCCATTTTAGGGTACGAACAGTTCGCAGCATCACTGCCAAGCAGGGATGCCACTCCTTGGGATTTATCCCAAGATCTTGGCATTTTCTGCGATACCTTGGGATATTGGGATTTCTTTAAACAAATAGAGCAAATCTTGGGATCAGCCACAAGATATATATATATATATATATATATACATTTCAACTGCAAAGAACACGCAGTATAAATAACGTAAAGAACGACGCTTGTATAGGAGAACATTCCGCGCAAGATGAGAAGAGAGAACGAACAAATTAAAAAATGAGGTAACCACCCGGGAATCGAACCCGGGATCTTCCGATTGCCGGTCAGATATGATAACCACTACACCATGGTCCTCAGTCGATCAGAAGTCGTAATTCCTCTACATACGCGCAGAAACCAATGCCACGAAGGGGCAACCCTCGCATGCCGTATCTATATATACATTTCAACTGCAAAGAACACGCAGTATAAATAACATAAAGAACGACGCTTGTATAGGAGAACCTTCCGCGCAAGATGAGAAGAGAGAACGAACAAATGAAAAAATGAGGTAACCACCCGGGAATCGAACCCGGGATCTTCCGATTGCCGGTCAGATATGATAACCACTACACCATGGTCCTCAGTCGATCAGGAGTCGTAATTCCTCTACATACGCGCAGAAACCAATACCACGAAGGGGCACCTCCCGCATGCCGTATCTATATATACATTTCAACTGCAAAGAACACGTTCTCTCTTCTCATCTTGCGCGGAATGTTCTCCTATACAAGCGTCGTTCTTTACGTTATTTATACTGCGTGTTCTTTGCAGTTGAAATATATATATAGATACGGCATGCGGGAGGTGCCCCTTCGTGGCATTGGTTTCTGCGCGTATGTAGAGGAATTACGACTCCTGATCGACTGAGGACCATGGTGTAGTGGTTATCATATTTGACCGGCAATCGGAAGATCCCGGGTTCGATTCCCGGGTGGTTACCTCATTTTTTTCATTTGTTCTTTCTCTCTTCTCATCTTGAGCGGAATGTTCTCCTATACAAGCGTCGTTCTTTACGATATATATATATATATATATATGTATCTTGGGATTTCTTGGGATTTTTTACAAGTGGATCCTGGGTTTTTTTAAATTTCTGAGTGGCATCCCTGCTGCCAAGCAATTAGGAGGTTAAAGTACTAACAGCTTAGTCAAAAGAACATCCATATCCGTATTCAATTTATTGCAATTTTCGTTAGTTTGTGTGTGTGTGTGTGTGTGTGTGTGTGTGTGTGTGTGTGTGTGTGTGTGTATACAGGGTGTTCGGAAAGTCACTGTGCACTTATATAATCGGAAAGTGCACAGTGACTTTCCGAACACCCTATATATATATATATATATATATATATATATATATATATATATATTATATAATATATATATATATATATATATATATATGCACTAGAATCACAAAATAACACGTGACCTTATTAATAAGCAAACAACCACAAGGAAAAGGAAACACAAAGTCCGAGCGCTTTCGTGATATATTCACATTATCAATGTGAATATATCACGAAAGCGCTCGGACTTTGTGTTTCCTTTTCCTTGTGGTTGTTTGCTTATATATATATAATATATATATATATATATATATATATATATATATGAAAACCAGAAGGGTCGACCGTAGGTCGATCCTGAACCGTCGTTCGAACTCACCTAAAGTAAGTATATATATATATATATAAGGTAAGGTAAGTTATTATATTTATTATTATTACTCCAAGATCACATGTCAGGGACTTTGTAGTAATAATGTCGTCGGATGCAAAATTCAAAGAGCACTATAACATTAAAATTACAACAACTAGAAACATAATGGGAATCATCTGGAGGAGCTTCCACAACAGAAAAGCAAACATCATGCTTAAACTATGGAAAAGTCTAGTCCTACCAGTAATTTAATATTTCTTAGTACTCACAAGCCCATACAGAAAACCAGACATTAAAAACATAGAAACCATACAAAGGACTTTTACGTCTAAGATAGAGGAAACGAAAGGTGAAAACTACTGGTCTCGACTGCAATCCCTAAAACTCTACTTCCTGGAAAGAAGACGCGAACGGTTCAAAACAATATCCGTATGGAAAATAGTCGAGGGTTTTGTCCCTAACCTTTGAAATGAAATAGAAATCGAGTGGGATGAGAGAAGAGGCATATTCTGTGCTGTCCCATCTGCGGTGGGACAGAAGGCCATGGAAATAAGGATAGAAAATACCATCAGAATACGAGGCTCGAAACTTTTTGGTGCTACTATAGCGTGATTCCTACCGGTGACTTCGATACTATAGGCTGATTCCTACCCGTTTTGGTTCGAAACTACAGTACTGTAGAGTGTGATTCCTATCCAAGGTATAAATGAAAATATAATAAATATAAAATGCTATTTATTATTCAATTTTATTTATTTAAAAAATAGTTTCGGTGCTACTATAGTATGTGGTCTACCTACGATTGGTTAGGTTTAGTCACGATATTTTCGTTAAAACTAACGAAAATATCATGACTAAACCTAACCAATCGTCAAGGGCGATGGACATTAGAATGTAAACAAGCAATTAGTAAACAAGGTAAGAAGCTATAATTAAAAGGTAGACCGCCGAATCGAGATAGGAATCACGCTATAGTAGCACCAACTTTTTAATGTTTTGCCAAACGAGCTGAGGAACTTCCATTACATCATCCGGAATAATTTCAAGAACCAGCTGGACATGTTATTGTGCAAAGTCCATGACCAGTCAAGCGTGGCTGGCTGCGGGGGCAGGAGGAGAGCGAAAACCAATTCCCTCCTCCACCAAATCCCACAAATGAGGCAGGATGCTGTAGAAGGGTCCACCCATCGCAAATCGATCCTGAAACGTCGTTCGAAACCATCTGAAGGTATCTAAAGGTAAGGTAAAGGATATATATATATATATATATATATATATATATATATATATATATAATTTAGTGATGTAGCGGATGTCATTTTTTTCACATCCGCGGATGCGGATGCGGATGAGGATGTTTGATTTCAACATCCGCGGATGCGGATGCGGATGTCTACATTTTCGTTATTTTTTAGGATATATTCGAGATTTGTTGTGTTTAACGTATATAATAAGTTATTATATAGAGAGAGCTGTAGCTATAATGTAGTATAATTGATTAATTGTACAATAATTGCTGTACTTTTCCCTGAACATATAAAATAATAGCAAGCATCTAACTAATATAGAAATCAATTAGTGAATTCGTCTGCAAATAAATTCGTTATATTTGTTGAGTTTCAGCCACAATTAGAAACCATAATTGTGTTACCCGACCTCTTTCCTCAACCTCCACCCTTATAGAAAGAGATCTTTAATTAGCTTGATAACTATTTATATTAAGTTTAAAGTTTTATTAGGCTATTTATAAATGAGTAATTAAAATAAAGTAAACTAAGATGTTCATCGTTTAATGTTCAAACTTAATTATAGGAAGGTTATGCTTAAGGAACATTAATTTTTCTGCCTTTTCTGCTGCCAGTCTGTTTCTCTTTTCATCATATATTAATCCAGCACTGCTAAATAATCTCTCGCTTGGTACGTTTGTTGGAGGACAGGCTAAATGTTTCCTTGCAAGTTTACTCAAGTATGGATAGATATTCTGCGTATTTTTCCACCAACTAATAGGATTGTCACATGCAGCCAGGCGTTTTTTCTTGGTGATAGCTCTCGATCATTTTTACTACATCTTTTGACATCGCGTAGGTCTCGTCATTGCTGCTTGACTCAAGAAACTGAGAGACAGATTCTGTGATAGATTTGCTTGTTGAAGGTGTTGGTTCTGTCACTGAAACTTTTATTCTTTTGGTGGGTGGCGAAGCGACAGATTCAAGAGATTGAAGCTCTTCAACTGCTTTGCCAAGTGATGATTTAAGTCGTTCTAATGAACTAGGTGAAAATAACTTAGCTTTGTAACGTGGATCTAAGTAGGTTGCAAGAGAGTAACTTCATACAAGAACAGCCTCTCGTCTTGTCGCTTGCATCACTTTTGCGCACAATGAACTAGTTCTATTAATATAGTAGAATTTGATAATTTCCGCTTATTAATGACGTTTCATCTCAACGGTCCACATCCGCACGACATCCGCAGTCCAAAGTGCGGATGCGGATGCGGATGCGAGAAAATGTGCGGATGTTCCGCGGATGCGGATGCGGATGTGGATGTGACCTACATCACTAATATATATATATATATATATATAAGCAAACAACCACAGGGAAAAGGAAAAGTAAACACGAAATCCGAGCGCTTTCGTGATATATTCACATCTACACTTTTGGACACAAAATACTTATATGTTCTTTGTGCATATACAACCGACTACTGTATACTTCATTTAAAGTAACTATCTTTGCTAAGTGATTTGAAGTTTAATATCTTATCCAAGAACTTGTCACGTATAAAATCTCGTACAGTAAAGGCATTTCTTAAACTGTTTACTTGGTTGTTTGGTTGTTTGGATTTTAAAGAAACACTTCAAGTCTATACTGTTTGAACTAACTAACAAACTAACTAACTAACTACATTTTTTTTGTTTTTTTTATGTATCTTTTGAAGAGTTTCTAATTTCAAACGTAATTAAGTCAGAGAGAGGAGGAAATGGCGGTAAATCACTGGAATCGTTCAGGGTTGATTTGGAGGTGAAAGTTTGAACGAAGAATTCGGCTTTATCAGGAGAAGAGTCGACAACTGAGACGTCGGAATGGAAAAGAGGAGGGAAAGAAGAAGAAACAAAGTTGTTGGAGAGGTTCTTGGCTAGGTGCCAGAAAGAGCGAGAAGAATTAGAATCAAAGAGGTTTTCATATTTTTGTCTGATGAAAGAATTTTTGCAAAGTCGAAAGACAGATTTTGCACGATTCCGAGCAGAAATATAAGCTAAGTGAGAGTCAGGAGTTGGATGGCGACGGTACTTTTTGAAAGCCTCCTCTCCTCTCTGTTGTGAATAGCATGAGAACAAGCAAAGTTAAACGAAGTTTTCTTTGGCAGTAGTAGTAGGAATAGGATATGGAATATACACCTTCATGCCCGAGAGGCATGGAGGGTTACACTCGTCAGAAAAAGGCCTCCGCCTTTTACTGACGAGTGTAACTCACTTCCATATTAGCCATTGAGTTATTCTACCTGCAACAAAAAAAAAGGTTCCAAAACAAGACATCAATTTGACCATTTATTTTAGTTTTAATGTTTTACTTTTGTAAATTTAATTTAAAATAAATTTTCCTATGAAACCGGACTTATGGGACACCCTGTATATACACTGTAAGATGGAGTAACTGGGCACCTGCAGGGGCAACTGGGCCCTACTAAGTTTAAGGTAAATTTCGCTATATAACAGTGTGAATTTTTCCATAAATTGTAGGTATCTACCTGTGTATAGGTACCTAAAATGTATGGAAAAAATAATAACGAAATTTACCTTAAACTTAGTAGGGCCCAGTTACCCCATCTTACGGTATATATATATATATATAATATATATATATATATATATATATATATACAGGGTGTTTGAAAACTTTCTATACAAATTGTAATGGGGGATAGGCAACACCAAGACAAACCCTTTTCGTCTATAAGTGTATGTCCGCTGACGTCACCATTCGGCGCGAGAGGGCGCCGCTGCAATTGGCTAAAAGGTGAAGTGGGCTAGACTCGCGCTTGCCGCGGGCATTCTTAAATCAGACGGTAGTACGCGTAACATGGAGCGCTTCAGGACTGCTGAGATGGCTGACATGCATATGGTGTATGAGGCTGCCAATGGAAACGGAAGAGCTGCTGTGAGGTTGTACCGACAGCGCTTCCCAAACAGACGTGTGCCAAACCACCAAACGTTTGCGCATTTGCATCGGCGACTGCGAGAAACTGGAACATTCCATGCAAACATGCATGACATGGTCGGGAGAGAAACGTGCGCACTCCTGACATGGAAGAAGAAATCCTACGGCGATTTGAGGACAATCCAAGCGCAAGCACGCGAGGTGTTGCACGTATCCTCGGTGTGAACCACGACCTGGTCTGGAGAGTGTTGCACGAGCAGCAGTTACATCCGTTTCATCGTCAGAGAGTCCAGGCATTACAACCTCGGGATTACCCTCTTCGTGTGGAATTCGCACGCTGGTTTCTGCAGCAGACAGCGGTGCAGCCTAATTTTCCGGCTTATGTGCTGTTCTCAGATGAGGCCTGTTTCACACGTGAGGGTGTGTTTAACATGCACAATTCTCACGTGTGGGCGCACGCAAATCCACATGCTACACGGGTGCATGCTCATCAAGAACGGTTCGCCGTCAATGTTTGGGCGGGTATCGTCCATGGCAAGTTGATTGGGCCGTACCTGCTGCCTGCCCGACTCGACGTCAGGAGTGCGCACGTTTTCTCTCCCGACCAGTGGCATGCATGTTTGCATGGAATGTTCCAGTTTCTCGCAGTCGCCGATGCAAATGCGCAAACGTTTGGTGGTTTGGCACACGTCTGTTTGGGAAGCGCTGTCGGTACAACCTCACAGCAGCTCTTCCGTTTCCATTGGCAGCCCCATACCCCATATGCATGTCAGCCATCTCAGCAGTCGTGAAGCGCTCCATGTTACGCGTACTACGTCCGATTTAAGAATGCCCGCGGCAAGCGCGAGTCTAGCCCACTTCACCTTTTAGCCAATTGCAGCGGCGCCCTCTCGCGCCGAATGGTGACGTCAGCGGACATACACTTATAGACGAAAAGGGTTTGCCTTGGTGTTGCCTATCCCCCATTACAATTTGTATGGAAAGTTTTCAAACACCCTGTATATATGATGAAAACAACCACAAAGGAAAAAGAAAACATGAAATAGTGCTCAAGCGCTTTCGTCTAATGACATCCTCAGGATGTTCCTGAGGATGTCATTAGACGAAAGCGCTTGAGCACCATTCTGTGTTTTCTTTTTCTTTCGTGGTTATTTTCATCATAAATATTATTCACGTATTACTTTCGTGAAATAATTTTCATATATATATATATATATATATATATATATATATATATATATATATATATATACAGGGTGTAACAAAAGTTCGTTATCATACGAGATTAGTTTTTATTTATAAAAACAATAAATCAAACTCGATGCGATCCAGGTGTTGACACATGTTAATTTGATAGCGTGAGCTACATTGAACGTTATGCAGGACAACCTTACTGATGTTCCATTCTTGTTGTATGTTGTCTTTTAACTGTTGAATAGTTCGTGGTCTTGTTTGGTAAACAACGAACTTTAAGTGTCCCCAGAAGAAGTTACACGTAATAAAACTAATCTTACATTCTCTTGTAAGGTGTAATCAGCCATATTGTTCATTATTTACAAACCTGAAACAAAACAAGCAAACATTAATTTCCTATGGTACGGACTTTTGTTACACCCTGTATATAGACTATAACAAAAAGCTCAGTCATTCCACACAGCGATGCGTATGTACGTATGTATGTTGAAATAAGCTTTTATAGTGCCTAAAAAAACAACAGTACAACAGGTAGGAAAATTCTTAGTTTATCGTGGACGGGGAGGTAACATTATTTACACGAAGGATTTTTCAAATACAGTCAGAAAAAATATCGAAATTATATTTCTTTATACAAATTTAAAATCAATAAAATGAAGGGGTTAATTGTGTGTGTGTGTGTGTATATTATAATATATATATATATATATTATATTATATATATATATTATATATATATATATACCGGTTAACGTATAAAGGCTACACTAGTGCAATTAAGCTACTATTAGGTTAGATTGGATTAAGTAAAGTTAGGTTAGTTAGGTTTACTTTAATTCTGCTATATACTGTAGATGTTAAGTTAGGTTATTAGTTTAGGTCAAGTTAAGCTAAGTTAGGTTGCGTAGAAATAAATATAATTTAAAGTACAGAAATATATATATATATATCAGTTATCATTACTTCTACTGCATTGGATTCCTTTTAAGGCGCTAAACAGCTATAAATGTAGCGAAGCTGAACGTAAGAGTAAAAACCGGATGAGAACAAAGACTTCATCTTGGGGAAAACAGATCATCCATCTACTGAACCATGGAAAGTTTAATCCATGTTAGTTTAAACCATAGATAAGTCCTTGTTTTATTTTATAATCTAATCTAAGTTTAATCCCTGCATGACTTGATTCGAGGTTTAATGGTTATGAATGATATATCCTATGCATAGAGCAAATTAAAGCTAAATACACGCACACAGGAAAGCTTTTTCACATGGACTGTATATTTACCTTAGAATATTTCAATCAGTATATATAATGTTTCTTCCAGTACTGATGAGTTACGTACAGAAGTCTCGTTATAGCGGTTTGAACTCTTGAATACTTTACAGTGATGCTGCGTGCTGTTCGCGCACTGAAACGATAAAAACTCTTCTTCCAATCTAAAATTGAATGTGAAAAATCTGTATATTTCAGAGTGTTGGTTTAAGTTCATATAATATACTATAAATAGGGTGTCCGAAAAATGTCCACCTAATGGAAAATATATTGAAATTCGTAACGCGATGGGAATTAAATTTATTTAGGGAACCATATCATAAATGTCCAAAATGTTCCAAATTCATTTGAAAACACATTAATGGTATTAATTAATATATTACGTATGTATGTAGTTATGTATATTTTGAGGGGTTATTTGTGTATCCGTTTATTCCAGCTTTTAACGGACCAATACTTTCTTTACATTTCATTTTTCTTTTCACAGTAGTGTAAAAATATTTTGGACGTTTTTTTAATGTTTTCTGTTACCTGGGTTTTTTTCGTTTGTCTTCCCCATGAATGTTTGTTTTAGGGCCATTTCTATCTCGCATTTTTTCCCTAGCTTGCATCTCCTTGATTCCGTTTTGCAACTGTTGATATTTTTCACGGTTTGTTTCCGTTGTCTAAATTATGTTCTAATTTTTCTTTCGAATTTGCTACGTTTCCTTTTTGGTCTTTTCGGAGCATGTTTCAGCAATATAGGTTTAGTTTCGTTTTCAACTATAAGTACTATTTCTTCTAAAGTTTTTTTGTAAAGTAGCAATTCTCAATCTAGTTTCTTTAATTTTGCATTTATACTTGCCCAATCTACATTCTTTGAATTCAGATTTAATCCAAATGTTCCTTCTTCCTCTCTCTCAGACGAGTTTTAGGTCTTCTGGTTTCTAAGTTTATTTGTGTATCAATTATGTTGTGAAGAGAGTAATAATTTTTACATTTTTATTTATTATCATATCATTGTTATTTGTCAAAATTAAATCCAAAATGCTTTCTTTTCGAGTCGTCTCATAAATTTGCTTAGTAGCTACATAATTTTCCATAATATCTAATAATTATTGCCTGAGTTCTATCGTCTTTAGTAATGTTCCCGTGGAACTTCTCAACATATGTAATTTCATTTTTATGTTGTTATAAATGGGAAGTTAAAATCTCCACAAATTAATATATTTGGTGCTGGGTGTTTAAGTTAATGTAACAATTTAATTTTTTTTATTTTTTGGCGTTTGGTGAGCTGTACACATTCATAATGGTTGTGTTCTCTTGCTTCTTAGCCCATTAACGGCCATTGTCCCTTTTTAGGGACACATTTCACAATACAATTTAGGTTAGAACTTAAAAGTGAAATGTTTAAATTTTTTTTTTTTTTTTATTTAAATTTTTGTTTATTAGATAACTATTTCATGTTTATTTAAAGTCTCCGAAGCTGAATATATCAAGAAATATCAAGATATAAAAAAAAAATATATTTTTGGCCCAAAATGTGTTTCCGTTGAACATAAGATATCTAGATTGGTTTCCAGAGCATAGTTTTGTTGGTATTACAATTTGTAATCTGTTCTGTCATTGTACAGTCCTTGTATATTTGTATATATACTATATCTAATTTAAGGGGATATAAGTCTTTGTGTGTGGTTGTGTTGGATGTTAGTCGTCATCAGGTCAGTTTTGTCGGTTCCTGGTCAGTGTTATTAGGGGACCGTTGCACTTGAAAATAGTGGGTATGTGGCCTTTGGTACTATTGTGGAAGTTAAATTAACTGTGGGTGGTGTTGGATAAGTGGATGATGTATGTATTGCTGGTGTGTATATATATATATATATACAGTATATACAAAGTCTGGTCTTTATTCATTAAAAGTGACAGTTGCTCTTTTATGACTCATTCCTTCTTTAATTTGGGATTTGGGATATTTTTCTCTTCCTCTTTCTTTTTCTCTTTAACATAAAAGAAGGGTGAAGATATTAGCAGCTTTCTCCATATCAACAAGGTTCATTCCTCTTCATACTGAAACATTATTTTAGGAGGGTTACACATGTATCTGGAACCATATTTACACAATCCTGTTTTGCAGTATTCAGGCATGATCCATTTTTTGGATTCCTTTATACTTTCTGACTTACCCTTGTGGAATTTGTGAAATTCAGTTTGTTTCATTTGTTCTAGCACAGTGGTTCTTAACCCTGAGTCACGACCCAAAATTGGGTCGTTAAGCCAACTGATTGGGTCATTAAATTATCATTTAGCATTTATTTATGTTATCCCTAATCAGTTCACCATTAATTTTTACCATTAATTATTTATTTTATCTATTACAAGTGCACTGTTTGAAGGCATGTGTCGCCGAGCTAGACCCGCGACCAGAATTTGGGCCGCAGCCTAAAAAGGTCAAGAACCACTGTTCTAGCACTTCTTTCTTACTCAGTGGTTTTGTAATATTTATTGTGGTCTGTTTTTCATCCATGAGGTTGCTTTATCTCGTATAGGATAGACTGTTTTTTGTCTATTCTTCTGTATGGTGCTTTCCTAGCTCTTGTAATGCGTTGTACTCATTGTTCTGTACTCCATTTATATAATTTTTAGCGTATTCTGTTTCATCATAGTGTTCTGTTGGTGAATTTGTTGAATTATTTCTTCAAACAGGATTTGTTGAATTTATTTCTTCAAACAGGATTTGTTGAATTTATTTCTTCAAACAGGATTTGTTGAATTTATTTCTTCAAACAGGATTTGTTGAATTTATTTCTTCAAACAGGATTTGTTGAATTTATTTCTTCATCAAAGTTTTGATGTATCTCCGTTTCTTTTACAGTACTATCCAGTCCAGTTTGTACAACTTTTCTGTTCATTTTTATGATTTTTATGCGCGTAACACAAATTATCCACAAAAAACAATGGTTTGAGTGTTTAATCGGAGAAAATTAAAGTAGTATTATATATATATATATATATATATATTATATATATATATTAGTTTGCTTCCGCCCGAACTGCTCATTCTGACGAAGATCAAGCTTTCCGCCCCGCCTTAGACCCGCAGATTAACGTGGAATCTGAACCACGGACCTACGAAGGAAGTTTGAAATTATAAAGTCCTCTCCCTAATTCGATCTCACGACTTCTCGATCAGCAGAAGCTCAGCGTCTTAACCACTAAGGTAGTCAAGCGGACGTACAGTCCTGATAAAAAAAAAAAAAGGCTCTTTCAGTCATGATACGTCATTAGTAATCTACTTCATTTCTTCGTCTTTCCTCCTCAATTTCCCACCCTGAATAACAAAAATCAATAATTGCAGTTCACAATATTTTGCTAAATACATTATATCTCAGAAGTCATACGCAAACTATCTAAGAAACCAAAAATAATGTCTTATCTACTATCTCTATTGAGCTAAAGGAACTAGTAAATGATGAATTTATTTTATTTTATCAAAATATCTAATCAAAATGAGTAAATTACGTGTAATAATACGTAGTTTATCTGATTATTTAACTCTTTAACACCAGGAATTGTTTGTATGGTTAAGTTATGAATGCGTGTATTTGAAAGGTTACCAATATGTAGCGTCGTCCTTTTAGGGTTAAGTAACATACTCGTACCCTTTCTTTTCCTTGCGTTTTTAGCCATTTCTTTCTATTTAATAATAGGTTTTTGCAACGAATTGGTACAATGTCCACAAAATTGTTCTTTTCTTTTTATTTATACAATAATAATGACATTGTACATTCTAACGGTGTTTGTTGACTTTCGTTGTTCCATTTGGCGTATGTTTTGCATAATCCGAATGTTTTGTAACCATCTATTTCTAAACTGTTTTGTAATATTTTATTTTTCTCATTTTCTTATCAGATATCTCTCTCTCTCTCTCTCTCTCTCTCTCTCTGTATATATATATATAGAGAGAGAGAGAGAGAGGCATAATATATGTCCGGCCTTTACTCATTAAAATTGACAGTTGTTCTTTTATGATTCACATTTCCTTCCTTAATTTGGGATTAAAGAAGGAAGAAGAAGAAGAAGAAGGAGAGAGAGAGAGAGAGAGAGAGAGAGAGAGAGAAAAATGGTTTTTTATTAACGCAAACCATGAAAACACTCCATGATTTTTTCATGAACAATGCACCGATCACTGACATTTTGCACGAACAAAAGTGCGCCTTTGCATAATTCACCTGAATTACAGTAAATGCTGGAATTGATTCCATTGTTCTCGAAACACGTTTGAAACACGAATCTCTGAATGTTATCGAAGGAACGCCACAAAACGTCAACATTAATGCCTTGAATGTTGTTTATTATGTTGTGTTGAAGCCTCTGTATTGTGGGAGGACCGTTGTTGAAAACAGTTCCTTTCAAATAACTCCATGCAGTAAAGGAAATTTCTATTGGTAAAAGATCAAGCTGGAGATCTTGATCACCAAAGAACGACTGAATGAGTTTTATTTTTATGATATGTGCCATTTTGCATCGTCTTGTCAAGTGTCATCAAAATGATTTACAAATTCATCAGATATATCATTGTAGTGATTATACATTCTAAACTAGTGGTAGCCAACCAGAGGCACGCGTACACCTTTAATAGTAGCACGCGACACATTTTCAAACTTAATAGCAAGCTACAAGAAATCGTGGCTAACTACTTTTTTTTTTAGATTTTAGTTTGGTCTTTTATTTAACCCCGGGAACAACCAGGAAGGCTATGTCTACCGGGGGTAGCTTCCTACTAAAACTTTGAGATTTTAGTTTTTAAGAACTTTGTATAATTCTTCGATATACTTATCTTGTTCCAGGTGCCAGATGTATGATGGGATGCTTTTATATAGCTGATTAAATATTCCATATAGTCTCAAACTTTTCCTATTCTTAGTAAATGGTTATGACGTATTTTGTGCTTTGCATATGGTTAGTTAATCCCGCTAACCTTAATATTGGTTTAATTTTAAAACTTCTACTATTTTGTCTACTCTAAAATTTATACAACCCGATTAAGCTAATTTGGGCCAAATTTTCTACTTTTATTTTTGACGGCTGTTAAGCCAAAGGAATTTTGCTCATCCTCAGTTGTTCTCATAACTGTATGAATTTCCTCAAATATGTCTCACAGCAAGATAATATCGCGATTAGAGAGTTTAATTCAACTTGGAAAGATCAATTCTTGTTTATTCGAGGAAGAGCTTCAGAACCATGGAAAGTGCTTGATGATTACCTAATTTTCGTGTACAGTGATAACCAATTTGCGCAGTAATAATTTCAATTTGTGCAGTGATAAATTGGGACCTTTTCCAGTTTGTGTACCGTTTTTCATATATTATTTTTGAGAATATTTTTGTTAAAACTAACGAAAATATCACGACTTAACCTAACCAATTATCAAGGGCGTACAGTTGATCTATTAATTATTAATTATAACATTGTTTGTTTCTGGAATAGTATTTACTATTTACTAATAGATCAACGATAATTGGTTAGGTTAAGTCGTGATATTTTCGTTAGTTTTAACAAAAATATTCTCAAAAATAAATTATATGAAAAACGAACGGTACACAAACTGGAAAAGGTCATAAATTGAAAATCTGTGCAGTGATACATTAAGTTCTATATCGGATATAGAACCTAATTTATCACTGCACAAATTGAAATTATTACTGCGCAAATTAGTCGTCACTGCACACTAAAATTAGGTATGGCGTGATGAGTGGTTCTGCAGTTGCCGTATCTAAAAAAAATTATAATTTAGAGCACAATTTTAACCACACACATATCGACTTTAACATAAAATATTGCCTTGGGTCAGCGCTGCGTCTACACAGATTTTATTTCAAGTAAAAAGTTCAGTCTCTCAACATAGCAGTTTTTATTTTATTTAACCCTTTCATGCCGTATGGGCGCAAATGAGACCATCAAATTTTATGAGATTTTAGTCATTCTGGAGATACAACACAAGTGGTTTTTTGTGGCATGAAAAATAACAAAAATCAGGTATGAAAGGGTTAAAAGAATGAGGAGATAAAAGTTATGGTCAAGGCGATTCTACTGACACGGTACAGCTCTTTGTTTATATTAGATGTGCCAACGAAAAATTTGATGTAATTTAGGAAACTGTTGGTTAACGTCAGCTTGTTTCATCCTCGGGAGCCAGGTTTTCTTTTCTTTTCCTAAGTGTGGAAATGTTTTTCCACAGGAAATAAATTTTTGTTAAAATTTACTCGTAAATTCTATGTTTGTTTGTAAATTAAGGTATTGATCTTTAAATCTTCAATGCTTTATAAATTAACTTAATGTCTGCTGTAGGTATCTAGCAACCTATTTTGCCTGCTTAGAACTCTCTCCAATGTTGCCAAATCTATAATTTTAAAAGAGCTACACCTAAATTCTAAATATTCTTTTCAGTTAAGATCAGTCACATAAAAGAGTTAATTATAAAACCAAAATTTATAATTTATTTGCTAACATTATTATTAGCTCTTAAAGAGCTTGTTGTAAAACCCTCTAAAGCAAGTGCAGTGAACAAATTCGAATTTCATTATAACTGCCCTGTTAATCCATTTTTGTGTGAAGTGCATTATCCGGTAAACTAAACTGTTTAGGATAAGGTCTCGTTTCTATCCTTTTCACGAAAGTTAAGCGATTCTTTCCCTCAACGCATCGAGAAAAATGAACGCTGAAGACGAGGGCATAAGTTGTGTCCGACGCCTGCAGTCAGATCGAGCTCGGTTTGAAGAACCTGTAAGTAAGTGGTATCACTTCGGCTGTCGGGGCACCGAAGCAACATACCGAGTCACCTAAAAGAGGGAACAAGGAAAAGAAGAAACACTAAACTGTGTGTGTATAGTGTGTTATATATTCCCATCCGCCGACATAAGCATTGAAAATGGACATTGAAGGCAAATATCTTGATTGTTTCAAATTAGAGAGCATTTGGTGCTACTATAGCGTGATTCCTACCTCGATTCGGCGGTCTACCTTTTAATTATAGCTTCTTACCTTGTTTACTAATTGCTTGTTTACATTCCAATGTCCATCGCCCTTGACGATTGGTTAGGTTTAGTCATGATATTTTCGTTAGTTTTAACGAAAATATCGTGACTAAACCTAACCAATCGTAGGTAGACCACATACTATAGTAGCACCGAAACTATTTTTTAAATAAAAAATTGAATAATAAATAGCATTTTATATTTATTATATTTTCATTTATACCTTGGATAGGAATCACACTCTACAGTACTGTAGTTTCGAACCAAAACGGGTAGGAATCACCCTATCTAAGTATCGAAGTCACCGGTAGGAATCACGCTATAGTAGCACCGAGCATTTGTACAGATGGGGGTACCCTCTATGCAGTGCAGTAAACGTAACTAGTTACTCAGTAATGGTTACATTTTTTAGTAACTGTAACAGTAACTAGTTACATTTTCCGGCTGAGTAGTTGTAACTGTAACTAGTTACAAAAAATCATAAATATTTGTAACTTGTATGCGTTACTTTTTTCTGTGAGGACAAAAAGTTAGTACTTACTTTTCTTTTTTTTCACAAGCTTTGTTCAATAAACATATTGTGCACAATGCGAGTTCCTGATGGTTGATCGTTGCCAGACGTACGATAATTCACACGGTTTAAGTGCTTAATGATGCATAATTTATACATTGAAATTGATACAATATAAATTACATGAATAAAATAATTTTGGGTAATTATTCGTTTTTACATCCAGTCTGTTTTTATGATGATAACAAACTTTTCTGGTCAATTTTGAGGTGTTTTGCACGAATCTGCCATCCGTTTCCTGTGCAAATGCATAGTTTTCGAGTTATCGTCATCTCGAAAACTATGCATTTGCACAGGAAACGGATGGCAGTTTCGTACAAAACACCTCAAAATTAACCAGAAAAGTTTGCACTCGTCATTAGGACCGATCAGTTTGTGATGCGTGATCTTTACGGGGGCTCCGCCCCTGTACCCCTAAGACCTAAATTATGCACAATACCTTACCTTATTGCGGAGGGTAGAGTTCTGCAAAATTTCTTAAAATACAAGCACTATTGCATTTAGGGCAGGTCACGGATGTCTTAATTATTCCGTGATTGAAAAAAAGGTCTAAACTTTTGTCTTCATCGAGGACAATATGGCGGATTATGTCTTCAAAGTCAAATATGCAAAACTGACACGTCATACTTCTGGTCACAAAAACACCGAACTGAACAGACCAACAATTGCTATAAATGATTTAATTGTAAAACAGGACAAATTGAATTACGCAGAAGTAGCCAGAATCACCAAAAATAGGAAATATTCACCAAATAGTCGATATATATATATTATATATATATATATATATATATATATATATTGAAAAAAACACGAAAAATAGGAAATATATTTTAATAAAAAAACACATTTTATACAAATCTGCACAAGATAAGATAAATATTTTCTTAGTCAGTTTGAATGGCAATTCAATATATTGTACTGTTTTAACCGCGCGTGAGCGGGTTCAAAGACGAATATTAACCTAATTTTGAAATTAGTATTTATTTACATTAAATACTCTATTCCCTGAAAGTGCAGCGCGTGAGCGACTTTTTAGTCGCGTAGGGCTGATTTTCAACCCTCTTCAATGTGCAATGAATGATGCTAAATTAAACAGTTCTCTGCGTGCGAAATTATATTTTTTATTATATAACTCAGTGATTCTTTGTATAATAATTTTGGTTCTTTATTTTACATAATATTTGTTGTTTATTTGTTAAATCATAATCAATTTGAAACAAATGAACAATCTTGGCAAGTATCACTTGTCAGGGAAAGTTTCATTAGGATCAGATGCTTGTTAAAACAAGGAAAAATGTCGAAAGTAGTTTTTGAAGTAACTAGTAACTAGTTCCTTTTTTGATGCAGCAACTAGCAATTAGTAACTAGTTACTTTTTGAGTCAGTAACTAGTAACTGTCACAACACTGCTTCTATGATTGGAAAGAGAAATAATTGTATTGCTTTGTTTGACAAGTTTTTGGAACCAGAATTGCAGCTACTGTAGAAATTTTGAAG
Source organism: Bathynomus jamesi (assembly GCA_023014485.1). Lineage (NCBI taxonomy): Eukaryota > Metazoa > Arthropoda > Malacostraca > Isopoda > Cirolanidae > Bathynomus > Bathynomus jamesi. The sequence goes on along the minus strand of JAJOZX010003620.1, from coordinate 197,707 downwards.
CTTCAGAATCATTCGGTCTTACATAGCAAATTGAAAGAACTACGTACATCTCTAAACCAGGACTTGAAATCGTTTAGGAAATTTATCTCGAAGAGTGACTTCCCTGAACTGTATAACTTTGTTCTTTGATACGCTTATAAATTCGGATCAACCTACATCTGTAAACAGTCCTTCTCCACCATGAGCTTCATAAAAAATAAATATCGCTCCAGATTGACGACAGATGATCACCTCAACAGTTTTCGTCTGCTAGAGTCTTTAAACCTAAATTCAAATACTGAAGATATCATAAAATTAAATCAGAAGTCTCATTAACCCTTTGGGGGCGTCCATAAATAATGTCACGCTTTTACGGGGGGGGGGGCTGTAATTTTGTGACCTTTTATGACAGATGGGAGGGGGGAGGTCTAAAATTTTTGTAATCATCTCTTAACCCTTTACTGCACAGAGGTCTTTCCGAGACTGAATAAAATCGTCTGGCGTCAGCTAGAACAAAATTAGTAAAGTCACACTGCGCGATAAAGGGCTAAAATGAAGTAGTCTCAGAAACTGGAAAATTTATATATATATACTAGTGGTGGGCCGGATATCCGCATCATTTTTAACATCCGCACTTCTGACTGTGGATGTTATGCGGATATTTCCTCTAAAAAATTATCCAATTTACAATTAAATTAGCTTCTAAAGTAGCTTATAAGGCCCAGTCATGCACATTTCACGTAAAGTATTAATTATTAATGAACAAACAAATATATAAACCTCAAAATATAAATACCATTAAATCAACAAACACTGCCTGTGCCGCTGTGCGTACTCCACTGTGGCTGAAACTCTTGAGAAAGTTATTATTTTTATCATAATGAAAGTATTAATATTAATTTTAATTCTTATGCATTACCTGCCATAATAGTAATATCACGAAATTTGAAAAATTATGTCATATATTCATAATTCTGTATTATATTGATAGATTAACTAAATATCCGAACCCGCATCCGCATAAATCCGCGGATATTGAAATTAAAAATCTGCATTCGCATCCGCAGATGTTGAAAAACTGACATCCGGTCCACCACTAATATATATACAAGTATATAATAAAATTAGTGGCAAGGCGTTATGTTTTCGGTTCACATTGTGGCACGCCTCAGCAAAAAGGTGGGCAACCACTGCTCTGAACCAAATGACAACAGTGTGACATCGTATTAACGTTTTAAAAATTTCAGTTATATTGACATTTATGCTCTATCATAATGTTCTCATAATGTCGAGAAAATGTCAATAATAACATCAGTATGACACTAACATAACTGTAATATGACATGACAACTTTTAGACGTCAGTAACGATGTGGTAATACCTTCTTTAAAAAAAAAAATTGTCCGGTAGCCTTCGTTGTTCTAACTGTTCATCACACACCAACATTTTTGGTCGTGATGAGGTGTAAATGATAAACATTGCACGGAGGGTCTCGTTTGTACACTTTTTATTTACTTTGTGTGTACTGAAAATGTATTATGCCTTCAAGCGGTGTTGCATCTCAGTGCGTGATGCATGCATATGTTATAACTCTGCTCATGCAAAAGTTCATCGTGGTATGTCAGTTGTCTACGATGTTGCAGAATACTTCATGGGTTATACTAATTAAAACACACACACACACACACACACACACACACACACACACACACACATATATATATATATATATATGTTACGCCCAAACATCGAAATCGCTCAGTGAGCGAGAAAAACAGCCACAACGCTTTGTGGATGCACCTAAGTGACCACACACCGAAGTTAGATATTTTTTCGCTTCATGGCCTTTCTTAAACAACCACAACGCGTTGTGGGCGATTCGGATATGACCACAACGCGTTGTGGACGATTTGAAAATTATTGAATGCCCGGTTAGGTTAATTGAATGCCCGGTTAGGTCAACTGTACGCCCGTGACGATTGGTTAGGTTAAGTCGTGATATTTTCGTTAAAGCTAACGAAAATATCACGGCTTAACCTAACCAATCGTCAAGGGCGTACAGTTGACCTAACCGGGCATTCAGTTAACCTAACCGGGCACTCAGTTGATCTAACCGGGCACTCAGTTGACCTAACCGGGCATTCAATTAACCTAACCAGTTGGTTAATTTTTACATTTACGTCTCATTCTAAAGTTGCTTAAAATTAATGGAAACGTACGGGAAAATTATTGATAATAATTTTTTAAAGGACTTTATCTTTTTTCTACCATATCTGCTTAACTTTGCTTTTTAATTGGTGAATACGTCGTTAAATACACGTCGTGTTTATATCATTTCAATATACGTCGTGTTTAAATAGAGCTTGATGAAAGACATCGGTGTGTGGTCGTTTCAAATCGTCCACAACGCGTTGTGGTCATATCCAATCGTCCACAACGCGTTCGGTTGTTTGAGAACGGCCATGAAGCGAAAAAATATCTAACATCGGTGTGTGTGTGTGTGTGTGTGTGTGTGTGTGTGTGTGTGGTCACTTAGGTGTATCAACAACGCGTTGTGGCTGTTTTTTTTCGCTCACTGAGCGATTTCGATGTTTGGGCGGAACATATATGTATGGGCGTAACAGATAGACTGATATATATATATATATATATTTTACTCCTATTATAATTGATCAATCAATAAACTATACTTACACTCCTTGAAGAGATTTTAAACACCATCGGCCAGGGAAGTACTCCGGAGGGAGGGGGAACGGGGACGTTAGGCAGGAGACAGAAAGTGCTGGAACTCCCGTTTCTCCTGTCACTATCCTCCTTAGCTGATCTTTTTCCAAGCCTCATATATTCTCTGAGCAATCCAGCATGCTCTCAAATACACACTTCTTTTCCTATTCCTCACAACATACATTCATTTTACACACTATACAATCTTTTTAAAATTAAAAAAAATGGCATCGACTTCAAGAGCCTCGGAGTCTCCTGGGGAGAAGACCATAAATGTCCCCACTTCTGATTCCCCTGCTGCCAATACCGGGAATGCAGACCCAGGCAGCGGGACTGATTCTCCTACTGCCTACTCGAGATGTCCTGGGCTTCTGTCTGATTCACTTTCCATAAACTTCTGCAACATTCGTGACCTTTCCTCAAATTTCCAATCTGTTGAACACCATCTCACCTCCTCTAAACCTTACCTTCTCTTTCTCACTGAAACTCGGGTGTCTGGGATGACTGACAGCAACCCCTTTTCTGTACCCTCCTACTTTCTCTATACTCAGTTTCATTCCAAAGGTGGATGTTGCGTATATGTACGCAACGACCTAACTTGCTCTCATATTCTCGAACTTGAGTCCTCCGAATTCTACATCCTCTTGCTACGGCTTATATGCCAATCTCAAACTAAATACATCTGCTCTTTGACTACCTTATTTCCAAAGTGGAATACATTCTATCCCACTCTCCTTTCACTGAAATCTCTATTTAAGGAGATTTCAATGTTCAATACCGCCTTTGGCTTTCCTCCCACTTCACTGACATCCTTGGTGAACTAGCTTACAACCTCTATATCCTGGATGACTTACAGCAGATTGTATAGCACCCTTCTCACCCCTCATCCTTCTTCTTATTCTGTCAAACGTTTTCTCCGTTCGGTTCCTCCGACCACAAACTTATATCCGTTTCCTGTCCTATCGCTCCAGTTTGGCCTTTAGATCCTCCCAAGAGAAAGCGGCTTTGGCACTTTGGCACTGCTAATTGGGAGGTCCTTACGCAGTAATTCTCTAATTTCCCATGGAATGATTACTACTTCCGTGGCGGGGCGCCTCCTGGTGCGCTGAGCGCATCACGAAGGTGATTCTATCAGGTCATAGAGGCGTACATTCGATATTCTATTCCTACAAATGCAAAATAACTTGGTTTAACTTTGTTCTAATGCTATCCGCACTAGAGGCTTTCAGAAGGTACTGTCGCCATCCAACTCCTGACTCTCACTCAGCTTATATTTCTGTCCGAAATCGTGCAAAATCTGTTCTTCGACTCGCCAAAAATTCCTTCATCGGACAAAAATGTGAAATCGATCTAATTCTAATTCTTCTTGCTCTTTCTGGCGCCTAGCCAAACACTCTCCAACAACTTTACTTCTTCTTTCCCTACTCTTTTCCATTCCGATGGCTCAGTTGCCATCTCTCCCGATAGAGCTGAATTCTTCGCTCAGACGTTCGCCTCCAATTCAACCCTGGACGATTCCGATGTTTTTCCTCTATCTCTTCGCTCCTCTGACTTAATTATACCTGAAATTAGAATCTCCTCCAAAAATGTTTATTCTGCCCTATCTGGGCTCAACTCTTGGAAGGCGTACGGTCCTGATGGTGTCACTCCTGCTGTTCTCAAGAACTGTGCTTCTCTACTGGCACCATGCCTAGGCAAATTCGTTTGTATTTGTCTTTCATCTGGTATTTTTCCTTCCTGCTGGAAGTTCGCTTTCATTCAGCCTGTCCCAAAGAAGGGTGACCGCTCTCCAACTATCGTCCAATTGCTTTGATCTCTTCCCTTTCTAAAGTTTTTTAATTTATCCTTAATAGGAAGCTTCTTAAACACCTCTCGTCTCACAATCTTCTTTCAGATCGTCAGTGCAGGTTCCGCAAGCGACGCACTACTGGCGATCTTCTTGCATATATCTCTGACTCTTGGTCATCCTCCTTTCGGCTATGACGCACCTGACCTCTGAATTTTCTTCTATCTCTCATTCGGGTAAAGAAACCTTGTGGCTTTCAATGTCTCAAAAATTCAGTTCCTTCATCTGTCTACCCGTCACAATCTTCCACGGTTGGACGCGCTACCATTATGCTACGGACCTCAATTGGAAGGCCCTGGGTTCGATTCCCGGGCGGTTCGCCTCATTTTTCATTTATTCGTTATCTCTCCTCCTCGTGTGCAGAGGCGTTCCTTAATACTTATGTCGTTTCTATTCATTTATATACTGCGTGGTCATTGCAGTTATATGCGCATATTCACGATTTGCGAGGGTGCCCTCTCAGGGCATTGGTTTCTGCCCTATGTGGGAGAATTTCGATTTGTGATTAATTGAGGTCAGTAGCATAATGGTAGCGCTTCCAACCGGCAATTGGAAGGCCCTGGGTTGATTCCCGGGCGGTTCGCCTCATTTTTCATTTATTCGTTATCTCTCCTCCTCGTGTGCAGAGGCGTTCCTTAATACTTATGTCGTTTCTATTCATTTATATACTGCGTGGTCATTGCAGTTATATGCGCATATTCACGATTTGCGAGGGTGCCCTCTCAGGGCATTGGTTTCTGCCCTATGTGGGAGAATTTCGATTTGTGATTAATTGAGGTCAGTAGCATAATGGTAGCGCTTCCAACCGGCAATTGGAAGGCCCTGGGTTGATTCCCGGGCGGTTCGCCTCATTTTTCATTTATTCGTTATCTCTCCTCTTCGTGTGCAGAGGCGTTCCTTAATACTTATGTCGTTTCTATTCATATATATATATATATATATATATATATATACTCTGTGTGTGTGTGTGTGTGTGTGTGTGTATATATATATATATATATATATATATATAAAGGGCGATCCAGAGAAATGGGACCCAAAAGAAACCCCTGTAACTCTTAAAGTATAAGTCCTTTTATAAAATCATACGCATCATTCGAAAGAGGATAGTTACAAGTTTGTACAGGATTGTATAGGTTTTGACAATACAAGACAAGATAAGATACAAAACAAAATAAAAGTGTTAGTTAAAACTAACCCTTCAAGATGACTGCATGGACTGTGGAACAGCTGCGTTTCATAACTGAGCAATATTATGAGCATGGAAGAAGTGTAGTTTCAGCTCAAAGATCTTTCAAGACAAATTTTCAGATGTCAAAATCACCTTCTAAGAAAGTAATCCGTCGGTGTGTCAGAAATTTTTCCCTAACTGGCAGCATTGGAAAAAGAAAACCAACTGGAAGAGTGCGCACAGCAAGGATAGACGAGATCATTAACAGAACTCATGAAATTGTACAGGATAATCCTAACATAAGCATCAGACGTGCTTCTCAGCTGTTAGGAGTTGGAATTGGAACAACACACCGTATATTCAAGCAAAATTTAATGCTCTTTCCATATAAAATTCAAACAGTGCAACAACTAAACGATGGAGATTTCGCACGAAGACGACAATTCTGTCAATGGATCCAACAGAAGGTAAATGACACCACCAATTTTCTAGCAACTTTGATTATGTCAGACGAAGCCATTTTCACTTGAATGGAACTGTAAACAAACAAAATTGTCGTTTCTGGGCAACAGAAAATCCATTGAATATTACCGAAGTCCCGTTGCATAGTCAGCGTGTAACTGTTTGGTGTGGTCTTACTGCATCTCAGATCATAGGGCCGTACTTTTTCGAGGATTCCACCGGAAACACGGTCACTGTAAATGGTGATCGCTACGAAAAAATGTTGACCGATTTCCTTATTCCTAAATTAAGAGATCTTTGTCTAGAAAACCACTGGTTCCAACAAGACGGAGCTACCTGCCATACCACGAGGAACTGCATGGCAGTGTTGCGTCAAATGTTTCCAGGCGAGTTAATCTCAAGATTTGGAGACGTTGAATGGCCCGCAAGGTCTCCGGATTTTTCTCCCTTAGATTATTATCTCTTGGGATATTTAAAGAGTAGGGTCTACAGAAATAACCCAACGACCTTGCAAGAATTGAAGGCCGCCATCACAAGTGAGATACAGGCCATACCACCGCACACTCTTGCAAAAGTGATGCAGAACTTACAAGCGAGAACATTGGAATGCTTGGCAACTAATGGAGCACATTTGAAAGGAGTCATTTTTAAAAAATAAATATTTCATAATAAACTTGTAACTCTACTCTTTCGAATGATAGATAGTTTTTATGAAAGGAATTAAATATTAAGAATATTTGGCTTTTTTTTATGGGTCCCATTTATCTGGATCACCCAGTATATATATATATATATTAAAGAAATGTACTTTCGGTCTCTTTGCCATATATATATATATATATATATGAAAATTATTTCACGAAAGTAACACGTGAAAAATATTCATGATGAATAAAACCACGAAGGAAAGGAAACACAAAATGGTGCTCAAGCGCTTTCGTCTAATGACATCCTCAGGAACACTGAAGTACATAAAAGGGTTACAGCCTATATATAGGTTACAGAAAGAAAAAAAAGAAAAATAAATAATATACACATATATATATATACACACACACACCCATATATATATATATATATATGCAATAAACGGAGAAGTAAAAATTAAAAATTAAAGGATTATCAGAGAGGCATACAGATTTGTAAGGAAAAAATGTCGATTTTTAGCACAAGATCAAATGAATTATAAAAATACAAATTTATACTGGAAATCTGCCCGGGTTTTAACACTCTGCCTTTTATGGTTAAGTTTCGATGTATGTAAAAAAATGAAAATTAAAAGTTTAAGTAGCATACAATTTACCAAAGATTTAGCGTTCTACCCCTTCTTATCTAAATCTGTTTTGAAGGAATTCAAAACAACAGGATCGAGTTGAAAAGACCTTTGCTTGTTGAAGTTATTTGAAAGTTGGATAATGGCAGACTCAAGAATATTTCTATTAACAATGTTGGTAGGGTGGAATAAAACTGAAGCATTATTCCAATCAATACAGTGGGATAACTGACAAATGGACAAAAAGGGCACTGGACAACTGTCCTGTTCTAACGGAATATTGATGCTGTTTTATACGTGTGTGCAAATCCTTTCCCGTCTGACCTATGTAAAAGGAATCACATTGTTTACAACCAATTTTATAGATAATGCCTGAATTATTGAGGGCTATTTTTCACTATGATATTTTTTCACAATATTGTTATATGAAAATACTACATTAATATCCAAAGTTTAAGTACATTAGCATGCCTAAAAAGCCCGGAAAAATGGAAGTACTAAAATATTTTTTGACAAAGTACGAGTGTTATTATTGACACGATAGAAAGTTCGTTTGCCTTGTTGAAACAAGATTCCATAACGCAGATGGATAACACAGATCACTTCCAATACCGTGATTTTTTCCAATTCGGCATCGATGTATTCCGGACTGGCGATCCTAAGGGCGCGGAGAAACATTGATGAAAAAATGGCCTTCTTAGTGGGGGTGTCATGTCCCAAGTAAAAGTGTACGTAGGACAAATTGTTTGTTGTTTTCCGATAGATACTAAACTTAAAACCTGGGCTTTCCCTATGTACACGCACATCCAAAAATGGGATTGAATTGTCTTGTTCCACTTCTAAAGTAAACTTAATGGAGGGGACTTGATCATTTAACTGAAGGAGGAAGTTATCCAGGTCACGATTCATGGGCCAGATACACAAATATTGTCGACGTACCGCAACCAAGGGATGCCAACCCCCAGGATTCTCGGAATGTAAGTAATTTCGAAAAACTCATATAAATATTGGAGAGGAGGGGCGATAAGGGGTTGCCCATGGCCATCCCAAAAACTTGTTGATAATACTCGTTATTGAAAGTGAATTTACAGTCTTTGATGCAAAGCTTAATAAGTTCCAAAACATGTGTGAAGGTAGTGGCAGGTCATACTTATGTAATTCTTGGAGAGAAAGTCAAGCATATCGTCATCGGCACTTTTGTAAACAATGAACAAACGTCAAAACTGATCAATCTATCGTTAGTTTTCAGTACGTGCATTATTCAATTTTCAGTAAGATCCATGGAATTTTTTACATGTGAATCAGAGATAGTTCCGAGAATGGGGACAAGACTTTGACAAGCCATTGGAGAGTTTATAAGTAATAGAGCCCACCGAGCTAATAATAAGGCGCATAGGGTTGCCAGGTTTGTGGGTTTTAATAAGACCGTAAAGGTCGGGCAGAGAAGGTGAAGTGGACATGAAAAGCGGAATTAAGTCCTTATGATCTTTGAGAATGCGTTTCAAGCCACTATTAAATGATTTGATGACGTCATCCTGCGGGTTCTTCCTAAGTTTCTGTATGTGGCGGGGTCCTGGAGAAGCTCGTTCATCTTTCCGATGTAGTCCACTTTGTCCATAATAACTATGGTGTTTAGCCTTGTCTGCTTTAGTAATATGGAGCTCCCCATCTTTTTTAATTGTGAGAGGCTATTGCGAAAACGTTTAGGAAAGTTATCTTCGTAATTACTATTCGCCGCACTATAAACGAGGCCTTTAACTATGTTAAACAAATACTGAGGGAGATTACACTGTTTTTCAAAACACGCGAGACTAACAAATTTGTAAAGCCGAAGGTTTTTTAACAATAAAAAAGGACATACCATATCCAAGGGCACTTTTTGCATCGTCACTAATGTTTTTCAAAGAAAGGTTCAAAACACACTTTGAGCTTGCTTTTTTACTCCACTGACTATTTCGAATGAGACTTTTAATTTTTCGATCCAAAATGTTACGAAGTGAAGTAGTTCTCCGATGTGCGTGTACATAGGGAAAGCCCAGGTTTTAAGTTTAGTATCTATCGGAAAACAACAAACAATTTGTCCTACGTACACTTTTCTCGGGACATGACACCACCACTAAGAAGGCCATTTTTTCATCAATGTTTCTCCGTGCCCTTAGGATCGCCAGTCCGGAATACATCGATGCCGAATTGGAAAAAATCAACGGTATTGGAAGTGATCTGTGTTATCCATCTGCGTTTATGGAATCTTGTCTCAACAAGGCAAACGAACTTTCTATCGTGTCAATAATAACACTCGTACTTTGTCAAAAAATTTTTAGTACTTCCATTTTTCCCGGGCTTTTTAGGCATTGCTAATGTACTTAAACTTTTGGATATTAATGTAGTATTTTCATATAACAATATTGTGAAAAATATCATAGTAAAAATAGCCCTACCAATAATTCAGGCATTATCTATAAAATTGGTTGTAAACAATGTGATTCCTTTTACATAGGTCAGACGGGAAAGGATTTGCACACACATATAAAACAGCATCAATATTCCGTTAGAACAGGACAGTTGTCCAGTGCCCTTTTTGTCCATTTGTCAGAGTTATCCCACTGTATTGATTGGAATAATGCTTCAGTTTTATTCCACTCAAGCAACATTGTTAATAGAAATATTCTTGAGTCTGCCATTATCCAACTTTCAAATAACTTCAACATAAGCAAAGGTCTTTTTCAACTCGATCCTGACGCTAAATCTTTGGTAAACTTGTATGCTACTTTATTAACTTTTAATTTTCATTTTATTTTACATACATCGAAACTTAACAATAAAAGGCAGAGTGTTAAAACCCGGGCAGATTTCCAGTATAAATTTGTATTTTTATAATTCATTTGATCTTGTGCTAAAAATCGATATTTTTTCCTTACAAATCTGTATGCCTCTCTGATAATCCTTTAATTTTTAATTTTTACTTCTCCGTTTATTGCATATATATATATATATATATATATATATATATATAACTGCAATGACCACGCAGTATATTAATGTATAGAAACGACGTAAGTATAGAGGAGTGTTCTGCACACGAGGAAGAGAAATAACAAACAAATGAAAAATAAGGCACCCGCCCGGAATCGAAACCAGGATCTTCCAATTGCCGGTCAGACGTGCTAACCACTACACTACGGAGCCACGATAATCAGAAGTTGTAATTACAACTTCTGATTATCGTGGCTCCGTAGTGTAGTGGTTAGCACGTCTGACCGGCAATTGGAAGATCCTGGGTTCGATTCCCGGGCGGGTGCCTTATTTTTCATTTGTTTGTTATTTCTCTTCCTCGTGTGCAGAGCACTCCTCTATACTTACGTCGTTTCTATACATATATATGTGTATATTATTTATTTTTCTTTTTTTTTCTTTCTGTAACCTATATATAGGCTGTAACCCTTTTATGTACTTCAGTGTTCCTGAGGATGTCATTAGACGAAAGCGCTTGAGCACCATTTTGTGTTTCCTTTCCTTCGTGGTTTTATTCATCATATATATAATATATATATATATATACACGCTGTGAGCTCACGTCTCCGTTCCGAATCAAAAATTCACTGCTTTACTTTCGAGATACTTCGATATTTTGGTAACTATTCCTGAAACAAAAGTCCCTCATCTACTTTCCATATACTGTACCATCTTACGGAAGGAATCTAAGTGACTGTTGTACTTTCCATCTACGTTTCGTAACGTTTCTAAAGCAGTATTTGGAAAATATACACAAAAAGCCATTTTTTTAGTGTAGAAACATTGTATTTACTTCCACTTGGACAGTGTTACAATAATATTCTGAATAACATAGTTTTAAGTCTCTTGCAGTCGTTATAACGATTTAGAAAGTAATTAATCAATTTATTATAAGTAACATCTGCAAAGCATATAAATTTCCATGTTTCATTTGCTACAGAACATTAATATTATTATTATTGTTATTATTATTATTATTATTATTATGGACACACTTCGTTCATCTGGAGATGTCCTGATTCAGGCATCAAGTTTATTTTTGAAGATGTCCATTTTGACATCAGTAACGTTTCTCATTTCTTTTGACAAAATGATTAAATAATTTTGATTTTTTAACTGCAAATTTATTCTCACGTAAGTTTAAAAACTGTTCCTTGTCTGGTTTTTAATGAAGGGATGCTGTATGTTCTCCCATTCAGGTTTTCCACAATTGTCTGGAAAGCGCTTGAACACCCCTTTGTGTTTCTTTTTCCTTCGTGGTTTATTTATTCATGATAAATATTTTTCACGTGTCACTTTCGTGAAATAATTTTTCATATATATATATATATATATATATAGAGAGAGAGAGAGAGAGAGAGAGAGAGAGAGAGAGAGAGAGAGAGAGAAACGTGGGGTCACGTATTGTGACTATTAATAATAACCAACCAATAATCTCTATTACAGTACCTAATAAAGAGGTACCAATACACATTTCGTGGACGGAAAATCTCATCGACACTGTAATAACTTACCCTTAGTTAATCTAACCCCCAAAAATGTGTCGGTAAAATATCAAGTCGACAAAATGTCGTTGGCCTTATGAAGAATTGGTGTCGCGTCGCAGTTCCAGGAATCGCAGTAAGTCACTATCAATACGTTGCTATGGAAACAAAGTAGAATGAGGGAAGAGAGAGGGTCAAATAATACGCGTACACACACTTTTGCAGTTTTATTTTATAAGCAAAGTATAAATATATACACAAACGTGAAAGACTTCGATGGGCAGTGACGATTATAATGGCATTTTAAGGCGCCTGCGTTATAATTATGTACACAAGGCTTGATTACGTCTACAACTTTAGGTGTGAAACGTTGAGTATACAAACGCTTTATCTGAGAAATAGGTTTTTCTTAAGTGTAACAAAATTCTTCACCGGTTTGGGGGTATTTTTCAGTAGTTTTGACAGATGACAGCAATGTAGCAAATTTTGATAGATTAAACTTGAACAATGGACTGGAAACACCCAATTTAAATTAGTGCAAATGTCAGACAACTTGCTGAAGTAGCTCCCTGCAAAATTCGAAGAGGCCAAGACCGAAGTTCAAGAGAAAAGTTGGTCAAGAATGCTTAAAGAGGCTTTGCAAAGTATTGAGATTGACAAAGAGTTGTTTGGTCGACTCCTGCGTTCCTTTCAAAATCGTGTTAGATTGGTGTTGGAAACACAACGAAAGAATATTGGTCGTTAGTGAGGGTTTTCTGAATTCATCAAAATACTTTTCTCTTAACCTTCCAAGACCGGTAAAGAATTTTGTGTATATATATATATAATATATATATATATATATGTGTGTGTGTGTGTCTTTATCTACAGGATCACACTGGTAAGTAAACAACCATTAATTAAATTTCATTCCTTGAAAAAAATACTTGGTTCAAATAACGAAATTATTTGACAACCAAACCAAATGGTCAGTCTAATCATTTAAGTTTATCATCAGTAAAAGGCAATCATTACATGGTTGAATTCGCTCTTTGGTTCGGTTGTCAAATAGTCAACCATGCATGTATTTCGATTGGTTCAACCGAGTATGTTTTTTCTGTTACTTTACCTGAACCAGAAATATATTTTTACTTTATTACAAATATTCCCCAATTTTAATTTTTGAACGTTACAGTGAACATCAGCGTTCGTATCTCAGTGACTAACACGTTTCCGTATAAGCGAAGGGAAAACACAGAGATCGAGGGTTCGAATCCCGATGATGATGCCGGTAATAAAAATACAGGAGATAAATAATAGGCCGCATTAGTTGGCCTGATTGCTGTGGCAGTTTCTGGATCTCCTGACTGTTTATTATTACAGTATACATTAAAAACTATTATTTCCAACCAAATTCCATAGCTACGACCCTTTATTTAAAGTACAGGGTGTCTCAAAACTCCCTGTGCACCTACATATATATATATATAAAAAATCTATATGTAGGTGCACAGGGACTTTTGAGCCACCTTGTATTATTTCAGTAGTTTTGAAAGTAAGAATAACTTTTTAATTGGGCCCATTTTTACATTTTCATAATCACCCAAGTGTTCAAGTGTTGTGGTAATCTAACCCTTATTTCATAACCTTGGTAAAACATGCCCTTGGTACAATTTGGTTATGAAATAAGGGGTAACTACTTAAAGGGTAGGATCTTGTTTGACCCACTGGAATTTCGGTTATATTAACTCAGATAGTTTTCAACGTATCAGAAATTTTCATCAAAACTGCACTTTTTGCAGACGTAATCAACCTTCTATCTTTTTTATCCTTTATTTCTTATAAATAAGATAACCAAAATACGTTTAAATAAATCTTAGAAAACAATAAAAATTGGATAAACCAAGAAAACATACAATCAAAAGGAAATTTCTCGCCAAAAAAAATAAATTTTTGGATGAATTTTTTTTTTCCCCTATCTTACAAATGAACTTCAATATGTAAAAAAAAATATTATTGAATACACTGTGTTTACATAACCTTTGAATATATATATATATATATATATATATATATATATATATATATATATATATATATAAGTACAGAAATTATATATATTTACATTATATCTATGTTTGGTTATTTACAAATTAAAAAAAAAGGGGGATCTCAGCATGACCACCGATTTGAGACAAGATTACGCTGTTCTTTGAGTTGCTTGTTTGTGAATAATTTTGTGAGAAACTGGGGATTCATTTAGATTTAAAAATAAACCCGCAAAATAATAAAATCAAGCAATTTAAAATAAAAAAATTATTATTTTTAATCAAAATAAGAACCAAAACTGGATAATCTTTTCGTATAGATGGGTAAACGGGCATACACAGAAATATCGAAACACAGATACAATACCCGTATACCGTCTTTGGTTACCTATATATAAAAATGCACGTTTCACTTAATTATTTGCTCGACTTACCATACAACCTTACTTCGTCTATCGACAAGAAGGCAAAGAACAACTCCAGCACTGCAAATAGTGGTCACACGAGAAGGAGATCTGAGGAGAAAACTGAATCTCGACAAAAATAATAAAATGCTTACGTTAGCATTATTTATACAAAAAATCTACGGAGGCCAAAAATCAAAGATTAAAAACTTTTGATTTTATAACTCATTTCAATCGTCTGTGACTAGTCTGCACACGTGGGAGGGACATATTTTGTGCTTTTACTATAGACCATTCTCGCCATTAAATAATTTAAGGTAAGCAATCATTAAAATTTACATTCCTTCTATGTATTTATAGAGCAACGCCTATTAGAATTAAGTAAAATTAATAGAAAAAAAGTCATTCAGTGATTCTGCTTAGACAGAAATATTTTAAATACAGGGTGACCCAAAATGTATTCCCCAAAACAAATTTTATTCAAGTTATTTCTTGAAAAAACTTTTTTTTATCACCCTGTATATTTTTTCCAGAATACTTTAAAGCGAGAAAAACATTAAAACACTTGCAGTAAGTACAGAGAAACTGTCTTTAATAAAAACATTAAGTCTTGCTTTTAAAAAAAATGCATCAATTATTATTAACATTTTTGTGAACAAGATTTGTTTTAATTAAAAAATTTTATGGAGTGAATTAAATTTTTTTTTTTTTTAAACTTATTTCCATATAAAAAGGTGAAATTTAAAGTGAAAAAAAGTGTTAATATAAAATTTATATATATATATAAATTGTTTTAATTTATTAAAGCATTTACAAATTTTAAAGCATTGCTTAAAATATAACTGAACGCGTCATAAAAGAGTACAAAAATAGCTTAAAAATACAATATTAACTATATCAAAAAAAAAAATAAGTACAGCTTACCTCTTTGAAACTCCAGAATTATTAATCCATACGTGACAATACAAATATTAGTAAAGTGAATAAGATATTAATTATTAATTATAATTTATGAAACATTATTTATTTAAGTCACGTATTATTTGTGACTAAAGTGAGTTGATAATATAAACCAGGGGTTATCAACCTTTTTTTTGTTCACCGTCCCACTTTTACGATTTTTTTGAAAATTAAAAAAGCTTATCGCCCACCTTAGATCAAAAAGAATAAATCAATATAATCGATAAAATAATGAAATAAATGTTTAATTACCTTTAATGTGAGCTTACTGTGGGCGCTACCGCCCAGGTTGGTGACCCCTGATATAAACTATAGTAAATTTTATAGTTATCTTGTATAAAGAAAACGTAATTTACTAAATTTATTGAAAAGTCACAAATTATTCGTGAGCAAAAATAATAAAATGGAATATAAAATTTTAGTAAATTATAAATTATCAAATTATTAAATCAGAATTTTTTTTTTAAATTTATTGAAAAGGTCACAAATTATTCGTGAGCAAAAATGAACAAATTTAATTAACATAAAAATATAAATAAATATTTGTGACAAAACTAAAATTTTAGTTATAATGAACTAAAAAATTTATCATTATTATCATCATTATCAATTATGGATCAAAAAACGCTGTTTAACAGAGCTATATAAAGAGTTCATAATATTATGAGATCAGTTGAAAGGCTTTTCAAACGTAAAAAAAATAAAAGTAAAATTAAACATTAAAATAAATAGGTAATACTTATTTAAAAAAAAAAAAAAAAAAAAAAATGCATTTTAAGTAAAATAAAAACCAAAAATAGCGATATTACGAAGCAAAACCTAAGTACAGTTAAAAAAAGTACATATACTTAAAACAACTAAGCCTACACTGCGGAGAATTTTTTTTTCTACATTGTGGTCTAAAACGAAGTGAAAAACTGAGCTCAAATTAAACCCATATATATATATATATATATATATATATATATATAATATATATATATATATATATATATATATATACAATGGAGTGTGAATACAGATTTTGAGAACGTAATATATAGGAACTATCACTTTCTGTAGCCTTGATGAGCGAGGCATGACTGAAGCGAATTGTGTATAGTAAAATTTAAAGCTAAGGGTCTGCTCCGGACATGCCTTCCTTTATTAAAAAAAAAAAAAAAATGTACAATATATACAGAAAATTATTTTGAAAAACAAAATGAAAATTTTGTTGTTAACGGAAATTGAGCTTGCTGAAGAGTGCTACATGAATTTACTCGAAACAGTGTGGTCTTTTTCGTCAAAAAAAAAAAAAAAATGCAGGATATATATATATATATATATATATATATAATATATATATATATATATATATAAAATATATAATATATATATATATATATATATATATATATATGTGGTACTTGTAGGTTATCTCCCCCCCTACCAATTTTGACAGAATATTTTCGTTAAAACTAACGAAGATATCACGACTTAACCTAACCAATTATCAAGGGCGTACAGTTGATCTATTAGTAAATAGTAAATATTATTCCAGAAACAATGTTATAATTAATAATAGACCAACTGTACGCCCTTGATAATTGGTTAGATTAAGTCGTGATATCTTCGTTAGTTTTAACGAAAATATTCTGTCAAAATTGGTGGGGGGGGAGATAACCTACAAGTACCATATATATATATATATATAATAATATATATATATTATAATATATATATATATATATATATATATTACACATCCACAGGAAAAATAAGAAGCCATCTTAATGCCCAATCTTATATATATATATATATATATATATATATATATATATATACAGTATACACGAAAGACTTTTGAATAACTTTTTTATTACTTTTTTCCTGTGGGTGTATAACAATTATTAATTTCACGTTCAGTTGTGAAATTCACCATATATATATATATATATATATATATATATATATATATTATATATATATATAATACTAAAAACCAACCCGTTCCTCTTTAGTCTTGACTGTAATTATAGACTTATTATGCTCTGATTAAAAAGTCCTGTAACCTCCGTAAGAACCATCATTAACTTTAAAATTATTTTTAAAACCATCTTGCATATTAAAAAATAATAATAATAATATTAATAATAATAATAATAATAATAAAATAATAATATTAATAATAATAAACAAATTAAATTATCGCACAAAGCATTTATCAGAATTATACAAATCTTTGTTTCCCAAAAAAAAAGATACAAAAAAATTTTAATTTGAGATCCATCATTTCCAAGTACTAAAGCTACATCCAAACTAGCGTATCTCTCAGTTACGAGAAAAGAATATTAACTATAAAAATAAAAATTGAATATAAAGACAGACTACATATATATATTATATATATATATATATATATATATATATATATATATATATATATATATATATATATATATATTAAATACCTTATGTTTAATATCTCCTTAATGATAAAGTGTCTTTTAGTTGGGCAAATAATAATGTCTTTACTCCAAGCACAAAATCCCTTTCAATTCTTCATATATTATATATTATATTATATATATACTTATTTGGCAGGAAATGTCATTTGTATGTAACGGCATTTTGATATCCAGAAAAAAAAAAAAGAAAATGAAGTATTTTTAACTGCTATTTGCAGCTTGTGGCTTTTTCAATAGTTTTCTTTAAGAGGATAAACGTAAATGGGTCTTTATTTCTTGAAGAAAACTTTATAAACGAAGACTCCAATGAAAGAAAACAAAAAGCAGTGAGTTACGAATTTCTGAAGAGGACCCAAATTAGTTTCCAGAGCAAATGTTTTCTCAGTCTGGAATGAAAAGAAAGGAAGAATTTTGTTAAATCTTCGTTATAGACCTAAATGTGTGTGTGTGTGTGTGTGTGTGTGTGTGTGTGTGTGTTAATTCAATGGAATAATTGACTCGAATAAGATTATATGGACTGTAATCTTACAGATAGCATGAAAAAAGATAGATTACTGGACCCACAGTGTGTATATATATCCGTAGTGGCTATCCATTTCTCTCTCGTCATTCGCAAGAGTGGAAAAACCATTCAGGAACGAAGCATGACATAATTGTGCTTTTGGGCTCATTAAGAGCCTCCATCGATTGCATCACAGGTGCGCTCGTTTGCAGGTGGTCAAATAATCTTAGAGAGAGAAAGAGAGAGAAAGAGAGAGAGTGAGAGGGAGACTCATTGTTTTTATGCCTTTCCCATTAGCTGCTCATGGTAATCTGATTAATGAGGGGGGGTGCGCTAGATTAGCCACTTTAATGGGGCCACGAACCGATCTTTGGAAGGAGCACGATCGGGCTTCGATCGATTTATCTGCTCGTCTTATTTAATGGAATAGTCACGAAATCGAGGCCCAAATGTGTGTAGATCATATTTCTTGTTTTTTTTTTTGTTTTTTTAAATGGACTATTAAATTGGTACCATTTCGCTATATAATTTATTTTAGATTTTATAAAACTCGCAGTCACGAATATAATTATAATAAAATTTGGAAAAAGCGGTGAATATATATATATATATATATATATATATATATATATATATATATATATATTATATATATATATATGGTGTTCCAAATAAGGTGTTTAAAAAAAAAAATTTAAAATTACTCTTGGGAACACCTTTTTTTTTTTTCGATCACCCTGTATATATAAATATTAATTAATGGTCGTATAATGGACATACCTTTCTGTAGCATAAGTCGAAATCATCCGCAATTCTTCTTAGCTGACGTCCGACTCTCCGACGATCTTCATCAGAACTTCGAACTACATTCGCAAATCCGGGAGGAGACGAGTAATTGCAGAAGGTGTTGAAGAGAGAATAATAAGCAGCCTCAGGCTCGTCCCACGAAAGGGTGTACTCTCGTCTGTAACCAATATACGACTGTATCTGCCGCGGGAACCTGTGTCGAACCTCTAAAATGTGTCTTACGCCTTCGCCGTAAACAGTTTGTTGAAGGTTATGCTCGACGGTGCGTTGTTGTTGTTCGAGGGAACACGGGAGCGCATTATCCTTTCTCCTATTCATGTCAACGACGCGTTCCGTGGTTCGAGCGGCGGCATTCTCCGATTTGGAGGAAGAGGAGGAGGAGGAGGAGGAGGAGGATGGTGCACGCGCCACCAATGCACCGTGTCGAATAAAATGATGATGAGAGCCGTCGAGGCGCGACTTTTCGGCACAGCGGGTCGCGTTGACCCGTGGACTCGATTGCGGATTATGACTCATTACCAGATCTGGAAGCGGACTTGGAGGAGAGAAAGAGGAAGAAGCAGAAACGGAGGTTTCTCCGGCAGGTAGATGATGATGATAATGATGATGGTTTTCCACACAATTACAGACTGTAAAGAATCACAATTTTAATTAAAAATTATTATAGTGACGACAAAAATTCTCATTATTTAACATCATTTTAAAAATAATACACATATAATTTAGTGTATTTGTTTGTCTATCTATCTATCTATCTGCGTATTTATCTATTTCTATATTTATGTTGTATCTGCATAATAATAATACTTCATAACTCTATAAAAACAATAACAACTTTGAAAACAACTTCAAAATATGGTTATAATATCAAATAAATAAAATGTATAATTTTAAAAATTGACAAACATTACTTAAAAGGTAAACGCGATTCTTTCCAGAGAGAGAGAGAGAGAGAGAGAGAGAGAGAGAGAGAGAGAGAGAGAGAGATGAACGAAGAACGTTGCAAGATCATTCATGATTCATCGTGATACATTTTGTTAACTGGACGGACAACTGAACATTGTCCAGTCGAAATGAGACAAAGGTTTGACACAGAAACAAATTTTTTTTTTTTTTTTTTAAAGTTGTGTTTTGTCTCATTGTTTTATTGATGCGCACGACTTGAAATGCCCCCATTTACCCCCATATTTATGTTGGCTAAATTTGTTTATTTACTTGTTCAACCTATCACTGTTTTATGGTTTGAAGGATCGTTAGAACTTATAATGGCAAATTAAACTGAAATTTAATGAAATTTCAGAAATTATTCAAGTATTTACTGAAATTTCATGAAATTATTCAAGTATTTACTGAAATTTCATGAAATTATTCAAGTATTTACTGAAATTTAATGAACTTATTCAAGTATTTAGTGAAATTTAATACATATAAGAAATTAATTATGAATTAATTATAATAATTTGGCAACTCAGAATATTTGGTTTTGAATTTAAAATTATAATTTAAATTTATTAGATATTATTGTAAATAAATATCATAAAATTACTTAATTCATTCCACAAAAATTCAGTAACAATAAAATAAAAATTATAATTTTAATTTTATAATTATAATTAATAGTTCTTAAAAAATTAATTATACTGAATCATTTCGAAATTTAAAAAAATTATAAAACAGTTTAATTAAATGGAAAGTTATTAAAAATATAACTATGGTACTTACCGAAATAATGAATATTCATGCGAGTATACAAGCGATGAAGTGCTAATGACCAATTAGGATACTCATTAGAAGATTCATAATTCACATAACCAAGGGGAACTGCCATAGACGTTAGTAATAGAGAACACATGATCAGAGTTCAGAGACAGAGAGAGAGTAGATGTACAACCATCTCCTTCTAAGGTTCAACGGTAACTGACTACATCAGAAAAACCGAACAAGGCAACAGGCCATAAGTGACTAACAGGTTGGGTTATGTGAAGATACTAAACGTGGTCACAAGTGCACTTTAAGAGTTGCCAACTAAATCTTTAACTTTTATTTTATTCATTAATTTTACGATACCACTGAGTTACCCCCATAATATATTTTTTTCTCCAATTTAGTCTAAAAAACTTTATTGTACTTAGAGATCAATCAACAAGAAGACAGTGTTTATAAATTAAGTGTTCAAATTACTTACAAAAGCATTAATGGCTTTTATGTCATATGGGCGGAGCTTAAAAACTTTAGTGTCAGAATCAGCCAATGAGAAAGCGGAAAGAGCACGTGGCTTTATTATTTTACATATTCATGCGTAAACAAATTTGTGCCAATAATAAAAAATATAATATGCTATTTTGCTGCCTTATTTTATACAAAAGATTAAAATGCTTATGTTTTGCAGTTATTTATTGAATTATATTTCCTCTCAGTATGATAAACTTATTAAAAATGTCGTAATTCTGGTTTTTATACTGAAGTAAATACGTGTTGAAACATGTCAAACATGAAGCGATTTGCATGGCAGAAATGAAAGGCTCTATAAAGAATGGCTTGTATTATGTGCCAACGTCAACAAAGAACAACTGAAATTTTTATTTTTAATTGTTAACGGGTTAAAAATTAACACGTATCGTAGAAATTGATGTTATTACTGCAACATTTTTCTAATTGTGGATGGTGATACTGTATTTAATCTAATCTAAGCAGCCGAATTAACTTAATCTAACCTAGCCTTCTTAATATTCCTTATTGTTTTATGACATTCAATGACTTAAAAAAAAATACAGTCTGAAACTATGGCGATACCGCCTGCTGATGTACCAAACATTCGCGTTTATCCTGAAGATGGTCTCGATTTCGTAAGGTAACCAAGAATGCACACGCATCACGCAAATTACACAGCATTCAATGCGTATACTGTTACACAATACTTTTGCAAGCACGCGCACACACATACACACACGTATATATGTATGGAACTCGTCAGTGGATGTATTTTCATGTACATTCAAAATGGAGATTGATATTTGCTAAAACATTTCCTGTAAAAAGTGCAACTGATCAGTCAAAATGACGGACTTTCATTACATCATTTGTTTGAAGTGTTTTTCAATATGAATTATAATTTACTTACATTTTTTGTTCTTTTAACTTTTGGAATTCATTTGAAATTTTATATGAAATAAAGGAAAAAAATGTTAATTATTGTTAGTTTAACAGTTAACGTTATTGTATACTTTTGTTTTAATTTGAACTTATACAATTATATAACAGCGTAATTTAATCGGCTATATCCGGTTAGGATATCTATCTATCTATATGCTCGTATATATATATATATATATATATATATATATATATATATATAGAGAGAGAGAGAGAGAGAGAGAGAGAGAGAGAGACCTTGATAAACTTTAGTTTTTGCTTCCATCCAAATTATTCATTCTAACGAAAGTCAAGTTTGTTGACCACCTTAGACCTACAGTTTAATGTGGAATCCGAACCACGACCCCACCACGGGCAGTCAGATATAAAATCCCAACCCGGACTCCATCTCACGACCCCCCAATGAACAGCCCAGCGTCTTAACCACTACACTACCCAGGGTAACCGATATATATA
>JAJOZX010003620.1:162500-170000 GCA_023014485.1 Bathynomus jamesi | reverse complement strand
TATATATATATATATATAATTCGCAGATTATATATTGAAAATTCTGTAGTTTTTATTTACAAGATGCGTTTACTTGTATTCATTTTACTCCGTTTACAAACGCTGCCACCACTTTCTTTGTGAAGTCCAGTCGCTCATTTATCACACGTTCTTCCTTTCATGCCGAAGTCACGGATTCAAACACCTGTTTCGTAACTCTCGCACCGAAAAGTATCATTACAAGTCATTTTTCCCGTCCTTACAATGATTCAAGAAGGAAAGGCTACGAAAATGCTAAGGAAGAAGAAGAAGAAGAAGAAGAAGAAGACGAAGAAGAAGAAGAAGAAGAAGGGAGAACGTATAATATATTGGAGTTGTGTTATGTAGGACTTTGGAAGGGAGAAAAGTCGCGAGATAAAAGACACGCTTGATATAGGATACGAGAGAGGTAGGGGTTAGGATAAAGAGAGAGAGAGAGAGAGAGAGAGAGAGAGAGAGAGAGAGAGAGAGAGAGAGAGAGAGAGAGAGAGATTGCGACATCAGAAATGACTTTTAGTAAGAAGTCGTTTGATATTATAAAGCTGTGGATTCTGCAAAGAAAAAATGACAAACATCAAGATTAATGAGAAGAGGGTCTCAGTGACATCCTGCAAAATCTTATAGAAAGAACATGGAATATGCTGCATAGTATAGGAGGGCTTTTGTACCATGAAATAACAACCATGTACATTCCACCTATGATAAATATGAACTCGTACATCGAACGTGATGAATTTATTCCATATTCAATTTATTTTATAGCATTCCACTTATCAGATAATGTTTAAAGTACATTTGGAAGAAGTATTTCGACCCCTTAATTGCTGGTATGCGAGTCCAAAACGCTGGCCATTTATCCATTAAGCAAAACAAAAATTATTTGTTCAAAATAAGGTTAATTATATATTACACCTTTTTCATAACAAAATCATGAAGGAAACACTGCAAAAAGGATATACCTCAGCGCCATCTGTTGTTAATAGTCTAAGGGTTTGTTTACACGCAATAAATGTTTAAGAAGGCACAGAATTGGATCAAATCTCCTAAACAGTTTACATCATCAAAAAACCATAATTTTCTTAAAGTAATTGAACCAATAATCTCTCTCTCTCTCTCTCTCTCTCTCTCTCTCTCTCTCTCTCTCTCTCCATCAAATGAATAGTATACAGAAGAAAATATATATATATATATATTTCTGTACACCATTTGTAAGAATATAGAGTATAATTCGTCATGCTTATAGCAAGTAGTTTATTACAATCAGAAAATCTAATTCCAAGAGATTTATTCCTTGCAAATCTCCTTTTTTAGAATTCCTTCTTTCTTCTTCAAGATTTTTCTCTCCTTTCTTTCTTTCGATCCATCACTTCCCCCTCCTCGGTTTGCTTTCGAACCCGCGAGCCTTTTGCTTTCGATGCTTCGTCGTTAAATTGCTTTCGCAAAAAGGGAAGACTTTCTTTGATCACGAACAAATAAAGTGTATAAGCTCTTCGTCCGTATGCCATTAAGAGTCTCTCCTTCTTCGGTCACCATTGAAAGCGTGTATTGCTTGCTTGCAACCAGATGTCACTGCAAAGACCTTATTTATGTGGTAATCTTCATTATTTAAATACTTTTCTACGAGCGTAAAACAGATTTTTTGGGGCATTGGGTATATATATATATATATATATATATATATATATATATATATATATATATATACAATGCTTTTGCGTTTTCTTGATGGTTTTCAATGCATGAGAAATATATGACATTAGAGTATGGGTTCTCCCCCCCCACCCCAACCTCGAACCTCCTTTCAGCAAGCAAAGCGATGGAGATCAGCTTCTCTGTGTAAAAGAAATGTGCGTTGATGAATTACGAGTATAATTTATACCTTGTAATGGAATCCTTGTGCTTTCATTATATTTGCTCCGTGAAAGCATTCCTTTTTAGTGCTTTGTCGGCTTGTTTTGACACGGATGTTAGACATACATACATACAGGGGTCCCGTAAGTCTGGACCCATAGGGAAAAATAATAAAATTACAAAATAGTCCAAAAATTATTTATAATATATTTTTTTATTATTTTTATTATATTTTTATTATTTTTTTATTATGATCTTACTCCGCTGGAGTTTTATTTGTGGGGCCACTTGAAAGCCAAAGTGTACGAGGTCAAACTTCAGAACATTTTCCACCTTAAAGCACGCATTGTGGAGGCGTGTCAAGAAATTTCTGCGACTGTGATTCAGAAAGTGCTGTCGCAGTGGAGATTGCGTCTTCAACTATGTGTGCGACACAACGGCGGACACTTTGAAAGATTATGTAATAAATTTTTGGACTATTTTGTAATTTTATTATTTTTCCCTATGGGTCCAGACTTACGGGACACCCTGTATATATTATATATATATATATATATAAGAAAAATAAAAAATGACAATAAATTATTACCACTACTACTACTACTACTCCTACTACTACTCCTACTACTACTACTACTAATAATAATAATAATACTAATAATAATAATTATAATTGTTGTTGTTGTTATCCTTACACTTTTAATGAAACATACTTTTCACTCTCGTAAATATACAGGGTGAGCCACATGAAAGCGGCCCTAAGAAAATATTTCATATTTCTTTTATGTGTAAAATTTTCTTGGGGACATTTTTATATGGCTCACCCTGTATATTCTCTATTAAGAGAGAGAGAGGAGAGAGAATATCCAGGATGAGTATAAAATTATGATTTATATTCATTAATGTTAGTCATAAAACGAGGGGTTACCAATTCATCCTCTCTGCGATGTTAATGTGAATTGGTGTTTCTTTTGGGCTACAGCGTTTGCCCTGAAATTTAACCTTAACATATGTTAATTTTATATGAATGAATGAATGAATGAATTCTTTAACAATTTTTGTTGTTAAAATGAGTTTAACATAAAATAAGTAAGTGTTGATTGGACTATTTATTTTATTTTATTTGGCCCTTAAGCTTTAGGCTTTACTGGGCTCTCAGAATAATTAAAGATGACATCGCTTTATAGGTACCATAGTTATTATTAATTATTATAATAATATATAAATCATGAATAAGAATTATAAATTAATTTAACATACATAAACGAACGAATAGATGAAAAGTAGACAATGAATTTAAGTCACTGTGACGTCATTAAAGTCACTGTGAAACTATTTATTTTTATTTATTTATTTATAAAATAAATATTAGAATAATACAATTTCGGTTATGTTACAATAATACAATAATATAAATAATACAATAATACTGTGAACTGGACTACTTATTTTATATAATTTGGCCTTTAATCTTTAGGCTTTACTGGGCTCCCAGATTAATGAGGGATAAAATACATGATGTATATAAGTCACGTTTAAATTATACACAAACGAAGTAATAGTGGAAATAGAATCTTTTAACCTATTTCCCCTCCAACATTCTCTTTTCAACAATCACCACCCTATTGTTGATCTTTTCAACTATATCCCCCCTAAAGTTTAAACTCTGCAAATTAATCAAAATAAGATAAGAAAACAATAACAACAAATTTATTATTTATTGCAAACATACAATAAATAGAGAATCGTTATTTACATAGGATAAAATTTGAATGCTCGGTTCGGTCAACTGCACGCCCTTGACGATTGGTTAGGTTTAGTCGTGATATTTGCGTTAGTTTTAACGAAAATATTACGACTAAACCTAACCAATCGTCAAGGCGTACAGTTGACCTAACCGGGCATCCTAGCCGGGCATATATATATATACTGTATATATCGAAACCTACGGTAAAATTATTGAATGCCCGGTTAGGTCAACTGTACGCCCTTGACCATTGGTTCGGTTAAGTCGTGATATTTTCGTTAAAACGCAGGATATTTTTGCTACCCGCACGAAGGGTAGCAAAAATAACTGAATGCCCGGTTAGGTTAGTTGAATGCCTGGTTAGGTCAACCGTACGCCCTTGACGATTGGTTAGGTTTAGTAGTGATATTTTCGTTAAAACTAACGAAAATATCACGACTAAACCTAACCAAACGTCAAAGGCGTACAGTTGACCTAACCGGCATTCAAATTTTATCCCATGTAAATAATAATTAGGGTTGCCAGATTTTTCAAATGCCCATGCGGGACAAAAAATTTTCTGAGGTTTTTTTTAAGACCAAATTTTTTTTCAAATTGAAACTAGATTTGTTCAACGGTTACAACAAACAAAATTAGAAAAATTTTATTACAATAATATTTAACAATTAAACATCGTGAATAAATTGAAATTATTATACATAATATTGAAATTCTAAATCAATTCATCCCTAAAAAATTTGCTTAAAAAATATTTTTTGAGGGACATTTTGAATGCGGGATTTTGACGCGGGATTTTTGGATCAAATGCGGGACTGACAACCCTAAATAAAATAATGGTTCTCTATAAACCGGAAATATGATAGAATATAATAAAATTTTTAAGACATGTATCTTGTATACATATCTTAAAAATTCTATTATGTAAATAAGATAAGTAAAACTTGTTAAATTATCTCCCCCCTAATATTGACCTTTTAAACTATGTCTCCCCTCTCTGAAGCTGGGGGAGGGGGGAATAGTTTGAAAGATCCTGGAAATACAGTATATATTAATCTTAAGTTACAGTATTATTATAGATATGAAATAAATACAAACAAAGTCATGTTTGTTGATATGATAGCAATACAGTACAAAGAATTGATAGTTAGACACGAGAAATGAACGAGTAATATAGTAATGTACATTTAATCCTAGATTTTCATTAGTATTCCATTATTAATTGAGATTTCAATTTGTGTTTAAACGAATATACATTTTGAAGTAGCGTTTCTTTTGGCCCAAATGATGAGACATCCTTTTACTTCTGTATTAGTAAAGGTTAGGTTAGATTAGGTTAGTTGAACTGTCAGGTAGATTTGTAGAGCATAAAAACTTAGGGCAGTCAAAAGGTGCAGTTAGACCTCAAATGTAATAAAAGAAAACGAGCATATTTTTTTTCTTTTTTGAGGGGTGTTTTCGTAACTTGGCGACATTATTTTACCAAAACCAACTTTTAATCAGAATGAAAACAAAACTTAAACTTTACAAAAAGAATAGAAAAAGCTCAATTTTGGTTCTTTGAAAGTGTCACACTGCTCCAGAGCAGTAGTATTTAACCTGGAGTAATTACCCCCTGGGGATAATTCGCTTTTTCGGGAGATCGCGAGCTGGGGGCCACTGTCCTAAAAATAAAAAGCTGAGTTATGGGTCCACTAAACTTGCGTTATTCTTTCAAAATTTTTCTTTTCTTATATTTGCCATTTAAAAATGGGGGGGGGGGGGGGGGGTAATTACGGTTTTGTTGGCTGGCACAAGGGGCAACAATGCTAAAAAGGTTAAATATCACTGCTCTAGAGAATGGCTCATATTTTAAATTCTATTCTACATTTCTAAGAATAAGGAGCAATCAATACAGTACGAAAGTACGCCATATTAAAAAATCCCAGTTATACCATGACAAGCTACAATACTTAGTGATACGTAATTATTAATTAATGTTATAAATTGAACTCATAAATTACTCTTAAGCATCTTGAACTCGAATTAATAGGGTCCTATAAGATATGGCAAAAGAAGGTTTCCTGCATTATTTGAACCCTTTGAGATCGGTATTATATTAAATACCAAATAAAATCACATTTCAATATAATTATTTTAGAAGTCTTGATTGATAATGTATATTGAAAATTAATCATTGTAAAATACTCTTAATATTCCAAAGTAAGAATTAATATGGTTCTAAGATGTCGCAAAAGAAAGGTTTTGCATCGTTTGATCACTTTCTAAGATGTCGCAAAAGAAGGTTTAGCATTGTTTGATCACTTTCTAAGATGTCGCAAAAGAAAGGTTTTGCATTGTTTGATCACTTGCTAAGATGTCGCAAAAGAAAGGTTTTGCATTGTTTGATCACTTTTAAGTTGATCACTTAAATAACATTTCTTTGTCGTTAAAGACGAAACCCCTCTAAAACACTTCGCATATATAGTCAATGTCTAAAATCAGACAATCTGTAAACTGAGTGAAATTTTAGACAATGTGTCAAATTGGTGATACACACAAAACCTAACCTAACCTAACCTTTCTGGTAATACTACATATGCGTGCCCACTGGTATTTCCCTTCCCAATATGTTATGTTAGGTTAGGTTTGTGTGTATCATCAATTTGACACATTGCCTGAATTTCAGTCATTTTATAAATTGCCTAATTTTAGACATGACTGTAATATATATATATATATATATATATATATATATATATATATATATATATATATATATATATATATATATATATAGGTAGATAGATAGATAGATAGATAGAATGATAGTTAGATAGATAGATAGATATATATAGATATATAAGGTGGAGCAACAGACTTTACCTTCGTCAGAATAAGCGATTCGGGCGGAAGCAAAACCAAGGTTAACCAAGGTGTGTGTGTGTGTATATTACAACCTGCCTGTAAACACTTTTGCATTGCCATTTTTTTGCATAGCCATTTTTTTGCGGTTCCAACAAAAATCATATATTTACAATGCAAACTTTTGTCAGTATAGTGACCACTTGCATATTGTGGAAAATGACCGGTTTTACCCTACTAAAGAAATTTTTTTTTTTTTGAGAATTTAATCTGTTAAAGTGACCGTACAATTTTAATAAAACAATGGTCTTACAATTTTATTCTGTCATACCTCGTACCTTTAATTTCTGGAAAGTTGATTTCACAGTTAAATAAACACAAAGTTAAAACGAACGCCTTTCAGTAGGAAAATTAGTGAAATGATCCATTTTAGAGCTAAAACACCTTATTAAAAAAAACCAGTTGTTTGTAGAGTGACCACCTGCCTAAAGTGACCACTTTTGTTTGGTCCCTATAATGGTCACTTTAAGCAGGTTCTACTGTATGTTATATAATCCTTATCCCTCACCAGACTTTTCTAGTTTTAAGTTATTTCTTTGAAGTTTTTTCATAGGTTTAAAACACACACACACACACACACACACACACGCGCAAAAAACAGACACTCATTTTGTTTATGTTACTGAGTTATAAGTGTAGCTGTAATTTGTAATTGTAACTGCAACTGAGTTTTAATTGAGTTTTCACCGAGTTGCATTTGAGTTCTAATTTAAAAAGGTGTTTTCATTCATTTTAATGAAAGAACGAATAAATTTTTTAAAATAATGGCTGAATTACGAATGACGTAACTGCCATGAATGACAAATTTTAATTTTTTGGGAAAGAGGATGTTGTATAGTTTAGAATCTTAACTTTAACATGAAATTAACATTGGAAAAAAATGACCATTCCGATAGGAATTAAATTCTGCATTTTGTTCTGAAGTTTACTCGCGGTATCTTGTTTACCAGGAATCAACCTTGGGGTACTCCTGTCCTTCGTCT